>APFE030835911.1:0-34931 GCA_000404065.3 Pinus taeda | reverse complement strand
ATTTTTAATATAAAACTAAGCTCTACTTACAAAAAAAAAAAAACTAATAGAGTTGAAGGGGATTCTCGATGACCTCGGGTGATGAAGATAACTCTAAATCCAGACGTGAAGCTGATTAAACAACGTCCCTACCGTTTAAATCCAAAGTATAAGGAAAAAGTCCGCGAAGAATTGGACAAGATGCTTGCAGTAGGAATTATTGAATCTGTCGAAGAATCTGACTGGGTGAGTCCTATGATAGTACAAGAGAAGAAACAAAAGGTCAAATTCGAATCTGCGTGGATCTTCAAAAATTGAATGATGCTTGTGTTCATGATCCATTCCCAACCCATTCACAGATGAAGTCTTGGAGAATGTTGGTGGACAAGAAGCATACTCATTCACGGATGGGTTCTCAAGATATCACTAGATCAAGATTGCACTAGAAGATAGGAGCAAGACCACCTTCATGACCGAATGGGGATGATTTCAGTATAATTTTATGCCCTTTGTGTTGAAGAATGCGCCAACAATATTTTCACGCGTAGTAGTGGCTGCGTTCAAGGAATTCGTTCATCAGTTCTTGGTGGTTTATTTTGATGATTGGACTGTATTTGGGATAGTCAAGAAACATGTGGCAAGCTTACGATTGATGCTGGATACGTGTCGACGACACCAGATTGTGATAAATCTCAAGAAGTGTACCTTTCTCGTTCCTTTCTAAAATTTTCTTGGCCATGTGGTCTGCAGACAAGGATTGATATTGGACCCTACAAAAATTGCTGTCATACTCAATCTGCAAGCACTGCATAGTGTCAAACAACTCCGTACCATGTTGGGACACACTGGGTACTACAGAAAGTTTATTAAGGGCTATGCACAAATCATGGCACCAATGGAACAATTGTTAAAAAACGATGCTACATATTGTTGGAATGAGGATTGTGAGAAGAGTTTGGAGTTTCTAAAGGAAAAAATGGCCTCCACCCCCATTTTGGTTTTCCTGAAATGGGACATTGAATTTCATGTACATGTGGATGCATCATGTATCGCACTGGGTGTTGTACTCACGCAGGAAGGAGCGGAAGGCATCGATCACCCGATCGCATTAGCAAGCCGGCGATTGTCAAAATAAGAAAAGAACTACTCCACCACTAAGCACAAGGGATTGACAATGGTATATGCACTCCAGAAATACCGAAACTATCTACATGGTGGGCATTTTAAAATGTATACCGATCACTTCACATTAAAATACCTGGTGAACAAGCCTGTGTTGGGGGGGCGCATCTGTAGATGGCTATTACTATTCCAAGAGTATGATTTCGAAGTTTTCGTAAAGCCAAGATGCCTAAATGTAGGCCCAGATCACCTGCCCTAAATTGAGAACGGTGAGGAGCCCACAAATTTAGAAGAAGGGCTACCTAATGCCTAGCTCTATGTAGTACATGTCATGGATGGTCACTTTGAAGACATAATCCACATCTTAACCACAGGGACTATGCCACAAGGGTATTCAATTCAGTAGAAGAAATAATTGGTGATACGTGCGACGGATTTAACTGTTATTGCGGGACACCTTACAAAATGGGAAATGACAAAGTATTGCAAAGCTATTTACTTGAATTCGAACGAGGACATATCCTCATAGAAGCACACGAAGGGGTTGTAGGAGGACATTATGCAGGATGGGTGACAACGTAGAAGATTCTTCGCATCGAACTATGGTGGCCAACTCTACATCAAGATTCAAAAGCATACTGTCAAGCCTGTGACGTGTGTCAACAGACTGGGAAACCATCGCGCAGGGATGAAATGCCACTCAATCCACAAGTGAAGCTACAACTATTCGAGAAATGGGCGATCGACTTTGTGGGGCCCATCGCGCCCCAGGGAAAGACGGGTGCGCACTATATCATCACCACGACCGAATACTTGATTCGATGGGCAAAATCACAATCGGTTAAGGACTGCACGACCACTAAAACTACAAAATTCTTGTTCGAGAATGTGTTGACACGGTTTGGATGCCCAAAAATTCTAAAGAGCGACTGCAGAACACACTTCCTAAATGAAACTATCAACACACTTACTGAGGAATTCCAGGTATATCATCAACAAAGTATGTTGTATCATCCACAAGGGAATAGGATAGTGGAAGCTTTCAACAAGATTTTAGAGACTGCATTGACAAAGATATGCAATGCAAAGTGCAACGATTGGGATTTTCACGTACCTGCTGTGCTATGGGCATACCAAACCACTTGCAAGAAATTGACAGGTCAGACACCTTTCTGGTTAGTCGACAACATGGAAGCCGTCATGCCAATGGAATACATTGTGCCTAGCTTGTGAATCGCAACAATAATAGGCATGGCATCCCATGGAGTGTTGGAAGAAAGGCTCACGCAATTCGAAGAACTAGAGGAGGAACAGTTTTTGGTGGTATTCCATCAGCAAGTACAAAAGAAGTGCGAAAAGGCTTGGTGCGATTGGCAGATAAAGTTGCGCACATTCAAGGAAAATGTTTTAGTATTACTATATGACAAAAAGTTCAAGAAATTCCCTGGAAAGCTCCAAATGCATTGGTTAGGACCATATGTCATCAAAGAAGTCACAGATGGAGGCGCAGTCCAGCTCAGCAAGCTTAATGGAGTGCCCTTCCTTGGAAGACTAAATGGTATTCGCCTGAAGCTCTACACGGGTGGGCTGACTTCCTGACTAATTGATCGAAGTATAGTCTCACCTCCCCGAACAGTTGAAAGAGAGCGCGAGATGATAAAGCAGTCTATGAGGGAGCTGCACAACAACAGGGGTGCGCATAGAATCGATATGTCACAAGGATCGCGGTTGTGCAGAAGGGGATGCGTTGCTGCATGGACAAGTAAGGAAGTAACCATTGATGTCACTGTTCATGATAAGATGTCTGAGTTATGGTGAAAAGGAGTAGGCGATGGGCCATTAAGTTATGGAGTATGAGCAATCTACGGTCAATCTAGCATTAATGGGCAAGAAAATGAGGGAACAACTGAACTTGAATTTCAACAAGCCTATAAATCATAGTGGGGAACCTACAATGCAAATTGTAGTATCTGAAGGTTAGATATAGAACCCATGAACCTTGACGGTGGAAGACTGAGCGAGCTGTTTCCAAAAGAGATGCAGGACTTTCTGAACAGTGCAATGTCGAAAGTTGCGGGTGTCATGCTGCGCTCAACACCAACGGTGGGAGATGTACCAGAAATTTTGAAACCAGTAGTAGAACCAGTCTAGATGCCGCTTCATAAACCACAGGTTGGCAAGTAATCTACGAAAGCTACAGGAAAGACGATGGATTCTGAAACAAATGACGAAATTTTGCTTACAAGTTCATTTCTGACAAGCCTTGAAGATTGGGATCGCGTGGACAACAACATATTTCTTGCAAAATTGCAACACAAGGTGCAACAAATATTGAGTATAAGGGCCCAGAAAGTGCAAACTTGTTGTATCTGCACGAAGCGTTTATGGCTCTGGCATCTCATCTAGAGCTAAAATCCTAGGAGGATTTTCTTTATGTTAACCGTGAAGAGTAGAATGAGCATCATCGGTTCAAAGAATTAGTAGGGGCAATGTAGTAGGAGCTTGAATAAACGTGCAAGAAGCAAGGATGGAATGACAAGGTGTAGTATGTCACTCATAGGGATGGTGAACTACAAAGCCTTGGCCGCACATCTAGCTGCACTGACGAGTGACTTAGGACGAGTCACGATGATTGTGTTGGGGGCCTGTTGGGTAGTAGACCCCCCACTTAATGGTTTTGGGGTTCAAACCCATAATTTTGGGTAAAACTATGGTAAAGGTTTCATGAAGTGCACAGAGCATGAATTGTAATGGGTTAAGTCCAAGGGTAGTCCACCCTAAAATAATATAGGTCAATCTAGAATGTGTCAGCTTGCCCATGGTACGTGGACCATGGGAATGTATAAATAAAGCAAATATCTAGGTTTAGAAGACAATTTTTGGATGATAATGGTAACGAAGATCTAAAGTGTATGGGTTTGTGAAAGTGAGAGTGCTTTGAGTCTGTAAATCTGAGTCATGGGAAGAGGTTAGAGTAGGCTCTGTAGCTGTGTGTGCAGAGGCCTGGTATAATTCACAGTTGTGTGCACAGGGTGGAAAGTGGAATGTACTGAACGGAAGATTAATAAAGATAAGTGTTTCTGAATGATTGTGCACTGATTGTAGATCTGAATGTTTATTCTTATGTTATGATTTTATGAAGTATATTTAAGATTTATGACTACGTGCACTGAATTTAAATGTTAAATGTTTTCTTAAAAACCTTAAAGAATAAATCAGATCTATAATAATAGTAATAAGACTAAGGATATAAGATACTCCCCTTCGCGGATCTTCGCGAAGACTAGATTGCTGCGTGGAATAGTAGAAGCATGTAGATCGGGTTGCGAATTCTCCAGTCCTCATAAAGACATCCCTAGGGCACGAAAACCTGGTTCCAGCACCCTCCCCTATTACCTTGGGTGAGACTTTAGTCTGCGCTCCATGGATTGTTGCCGAAAGGGCCAATAGTACGGGATTTGTTTGGCTAAAACTCTTCTGAACCTGGGTTAGGGCCCAATAAGCCAAGAAGGGGATAACTCCAAAGGAACACCTGGTTGATCATATGGACTATAAGGGCATTGAGGAGATATCACAATTGGATCAAATAACATATTCATAGGGTATAAAACAAACCTCTGTGGACTCTCAGGGATTTCTAGATGAGACTCCTGAGATGACGATGAATCTCAAGGTGGAGGACGAGAAGCAAGGGGTTGGATGCTTGGGACAATTCCAAGTTCAAAGCCTTGAGCTTCAAGTGACTGTGGAAGTTTAGAGTGAACTCATTGTGAAAACCCTTCAGTATTAGAAAACAAAGGGGAACTGTGTGGTGAACTCAGTGGTTCAACCACGTTGACTTTCTCTCAAGATCAGAAGGAGAAGAGATGATTTGTTGAGGGTTGATTAAAATTAAAATTTACAAGGAATTTACTCAATATGGGGCCAAGAAGAAATTGAATGGGTTTGACATGTTATCGTTGTAGTTACTTTTATGACATGAAACAACAAATAAATCAAAATGGGTAATACTAGGCAAGAGGGTTTACCAAGTAACTGTGAATCGTTATATACACCTTAGCCAAAACCAAGGACTTGATGTACAACAACTGATCTCCCCAAATGATGTGTTCAGTATATCACATTTACAAGGCAGTTGACTCGGTTACCTATGTCTAAAAGGTAGCAACCTAGTGGGGTCTCCAAATATATACTCGACAGTACGGGGAGAACAAGTCTGTGTTAGCACTGTCTAATGCAGAACAGTTTGATGAGAGTGTCCCTATATACTTACCATTACTGAAGTGCCTCCTATACACCCAAAAGTACAGGAGAACCTTCTATATACTTCCATACTGGGACATGATTGCACCCCTAGGATACACTGCAGGTAGTTAATGACAACTGCTATGTTTAAATATGTCGGAACACGTCTCTAGCCTAGACCTATAGATATTTGTGTTAGGTTATAAATGCTCATTAGGTTAATTTAGGTAAATTTTAAGTTTATCTTCAATTAGGTTTTAGTTTGATGGCTCAATGATGTCACCTGTATCTATGATACAACTAAATGATAAAAATGAAATATTTTCTTTCGATGAAGGCTAAACTAATGAAGGAAGAGAGACAACCAAATAATGCATTAATCAAGAAAAAATCATCAAAACAAAAATCTTTATCTTTCCAATGCAAAATTCAAAAATGAGATCTAATCTTTCACTTTAAAAAACAAATGCAATGCCAAGATGGAATCCTAAGAGAAACAAAAATCACTTTTCTTTCGCTAAGATGCATTAATTTTATCTTTTTCTTTTCACTTTGATTCAACAATGCAAACTAATGCATTGAGAAAAAGATAAAATGAAATCCAAAACAACCAAAAATGAAACTTTCATTCACTTATGGCTTCAAATGCAAATTGTTTCAAAAATACTTAAATGAGGAAATCATTCACTTTTATTTTCAAAACAAAGAAATCAAACAAGCATTCACTTTCAGTCTTTCCAAAGCATGCACCTGTAATCTATGTTTGACAATGTAGCAAAATTAATCTTCAAAGCATCAAAATGACTCAATACTAATGAAAATAACTTTACGATCACAAATTGAAAGCAACTTGAAAAAGATGTCTTGGCTGTAGGAAGACTCCCAAATGGAAGCAATCAATCTCAGAAAAGTAGACCAAGCAATGAGTAGAGGGTGACCTAGAGACCCTAGAAACCCTAGAAGGAAATCAAGCTTCAAACACACATTAACAAAGCTAAGAGACAATTGCAATCATACAAGCATAAAAATCAAGACAAATACATTGTAGTCACATTGGAAAATCACAGATAGAGGTAAAAAAACACTAAAAACAAAAATAAACCCTAATTTTGTTCTCCTCTGGGATTAGCGTGCCTATTAAAGGAAAAAGGGTGATGCAAAGCATATCAGCATGAATGTAATTAAAAAATCAGTGCTGACAATGCTTCTGTTGGAGCAGAAAATGTGTTAGGCAAGAAAATTAAGGAAAAAATAAAAAATCTTCAAGGTCAGAGCAAACTAAACATCCTTAGGCAATAACCAGTGGCTGCAAATAGCTACAGTGATAGACACAAGCCAAGATATTGATGGTTGGTCAAACTCATCAGAGAATCTAATTGAAGAAATAGATGGAATTGGTTATAGCTAGACAATCCCTCTAACCCAATGAGTGGGACTAACAACCTACATGACAATCTAGAAGGACACTTTCCTAAAGTAAAATCAAAATGAGAGAAGAGGAAGATGACCTACCTCATTCTGATGCTATAACATACTCCTTTGTTGAAGACCTCAAATCGCTTGTGCCTCAGGCTCATCTCTACTACTCACAATGCTTGAATACTTGCACAAGATATCAAAGAAACAACCAAGCATACAAGTACAACACGCATAATCGAAAGTAATCCACTTAAAAAATCAAGGAACATTAAGAGAAATGATGCATTAACAAAAGAATTTATGGAAATTGAACCAAAATTGTATATATTAATGAAATAAAGGAGGAAGCATACAACTAAGCCTTGATGTCAATAAGCTCTCCTTCAGTGAATGTCCAAGTCCAAGCTCAAGCTCTCCAAGCACTCCTCCAATCCAAATGAGTAGCATGTAGGCACTATTTCAGCATAAGGGTGCAAATAGCCAAAGACCAACCATTTGGGAATGGGAGAGGATGAATATATAGGCAGGGAAAGGGAGTTAGGATGTCTCCAAAGATAGGAGAAGGCCCTCATCTCAAGGAGGTAGCTCATAGGGAAAATATCAAAGCGAAATATTGGGAGAATTCAACCAAATCCACATCGAACAACCTCCAGCTTATCGTTCTGGAAGCCTCTAGATCATAAAGCTTCTTGTCCTCTTTGAGAAAGCTTGCCTTTTAGGCATCAGTGTAGGTATCCAAGAAAAAAGCATGTTGCCTTCATGAAGCTAGTATAATGCAACTAGCGATCAACGTGAGTTTCCAATGTTAGGGTCGCGCTGATCCTAAAATTAGGGTTTTAGAGCTCACTTCTTCAGGGAAGGCTCAAGGCATGTTTCAATAAGTATTCCAGGGAGGCTTGAGCTGCATACTAGGATGGGTACATTATATGATTGCAAAGTTTCAGGCACTTCGAGGTATGGGATAGGGAAGTGCAAGAGGTGTGACAAAATACTGTGTAACAATAACATATGCTTGTCCTATAATCTCATCTTTCGGATGAGTCCTTCGAATTATTTTTTAACGAACCTTAGAAGGAGTGAATCAATCTCATCATGCTTAGCAAGTATTGCATTGTTTAAGTTTTATGAGTCTAGAGAAGGGGTAAATTGATGTCGTTTTCATGTTTAAAGAGTTTTAAAAGACAAAAAATAAAACTCATTCAATTCTTTCAATGTAAATTTTGATGAGCCCGGAGAAAGTAAAGTTCAATTTTTTTTTCAGTTTTAGGGAGTTAGGAGAAAAACATAAGTAAACTCCACAATGTCCTTTTTCATAAATTGAGTCCCTTAATCCTGAAAAAGGATAAAATAATGCAGGGAAAAACTCTGTTGACCATGATTAGTCAACACATACCTTTTTCATAAATAGTCTAGTTCAGTCCATAATAGGGGTAAACTTATACTGAATAGACGATTGTTCATTTACTTTTATGAGTTCAAACACTCAAGTACTCAATGACCTTTTTGTGTTTAGGGAGTCTGAAAAGGGCATAAAGAGAACTCCTTGTTTTACTTTTTTATAAGTTTTAATGAGTTTGAAAAAGTGATAAAAATATACTCAATGCCAAAATGATTTATTTTCATAAATAACTTGTGATATGTACACTTAAACTAAAAAATCATGATAAATGCTAAAAAATATAGTTAAAAACATTATAAATTTGGATTTTAAAGGCTAATACGAAAAAAAATATTTTAATAGGCCTAAAAACTTATAAAAACCAAAAATAGTAAAAGCTTTTTACCATTTGTATTTTGTACCCTTTGAGAGTGATAAAGTGCATTTTTCACCAAGAAATTCAAAGGTAGATTCTGGGCAAATCGTTGGACAAAATTGCGAGCCGTCTTCTCTAGGTAAATAATCTCTTCGATACCTTCATTTTCATGGTTTTTATTTTGCATTTTGACCATGTATTTTGGTTTTCTGGGGAGGGTTTTCAAATAGATAATCACCCTCAATGTGCACAGTTCATCCTTGTCAGGCATGTGCACATTGACTGAGTTTTATACATTAAAATTGGGATGTGCATAGTTTCTAGGGCTAGAACTATGCATATATGCATTGTTTTTCTCATGCGAATGTGTGCAATGCCGAGGGCATAAATTTTTTAATTAAAAATGCCCAAATCTCTTGTGCAAATTTTACCACAGTTCTTTCTAATGAACCTCCATGTTTGTTTGTATGGTTTTGAGCGACAAAAATGGAGTGGAGAGAGCGTGAACATGAAGAACAATACATAACTTCTCTAAACCATCTAGAGATCATACATGCATTGAAAAACTGTGGCGTGTATAAGTTTTTCATTATTCCGAGCATGAAGGCCCAACTAGACTTATTGGAGTGGATGGTGAGCAAGTGGAATGTACAAGAAGAATGCTTCATAATTGGAGACCATAGGCTCATTATCAATTTTGATGACATTTACTTCTTATCTGGGCTCCCATGTCGCTGTGTGGAAATTTCTCTGTATAGACATAGGTGAGGTGGCGAAACAAACGCCACCTATCTAATACAACATTGATTTTGAGGAGCTACTCTCAAATATGGGAGAATTGACATGAAAATCATAGAGATGATTCATCTGAGATATATTGGGTTCATTGTTGCATGACTATGTGAAAGTGCAACTCCTCATGTGATTATAAAGGGTCAGATGTAGACCATCGTAGAGTGTTTGCAACCTACAATATTCAACTAGTGCGAGGAAATATTTTCTAATATGAAAGGGAAAATAACTAGAGTCAAAACTGACAGACTCAAGAGTTTTAGGTATGGTACCTTTTTCATCTCATTTTTCTCTAGAGTGGATCCTTATTCTCACTCCACGTTTAGCTATAGAGAGAGGAGGATCTCAAGACCCTCGCATGATAAAGTGGGTCACACTAATGGCACGCCACAGGGGTGGCGAAGGGCCTATGATCCGGTATACTCTTGATTTCTTCGGGTGGTTGGAAAATCAAAACATCATGATTGAATATTTTCATACACATGCATGGATTACATAGGTTATCCAGATTTGCCACTACTAGCTGGAATGCAGTGGGCCGATATAGGTAAGAAATTCACACTTTCGTTGTTTTTGAATTTTAATTCTTTTGTTGTTTTTTGGCATCCAAAACTAATTGTCTAAAACTATCATTCGTATGTGGGCCCAGTGAGATTGATAGGGTTATGCAGATATGACAGATGTAGTGAGAAGCCAATAGCTCTCATAGTGCATAACTCAGACGTAGTGGGGTTGCTGACTTAGCTGGAGCACAACCTTGAGAGGTTGACCCTGGACATCTCGAATGTCGGGATAAATGGCTTGCCTCTTTGCTATCAGAGGCACACTGTGGGGGTTCCCAGACCTATTAGTTGCTTTCTACGACGAGTAGCACACACTATTGTCTACTACCATGACCATCATGCGTAGCCGTTTGTCATAGGCCTAGATTTTTTAATTTTGATGTTGTATCGACATGTTTGTAAAATAAAGGCCACAATGCCTCATGTCTTTGGGTGACATTTTTGTGAAAAACACACTTTTTACAGACATTTAACTAATGAAATATACTACTTCTATTTCAGTTTATCTTGTACAATATATGGATGAATATTATTTTTGATTTTGTACAAATGTTTTACAAACGCCAATTTAACACATAATTATCTAATGGATTAGTTAATGTGTTTAAACTTCTCAGAATGTGTTGATACTCGATATAATCAAACTCTCTTTCCAAGAGACGAACTCGCAAAACATTCTTAGCATTGAAGCACTTCAAACTGAATAGACACCATTCAAATGTAATACTATGAATTGTGAATCTAACCTAATGACTAGTCAATGAATTCCAAATGAAATATCATTAGTTAATAGCTCAATCACTGCAGTATACTCTACAATGTTATTTTTTGTTCGACAAAGGCATATTCCATGAATAAAAGCTAACTCATCCGTGGGAAAATAAACGACCAGGTGTTGATGCCTCGAAAATCACTGCAACAACATTGGGGAAACCACCTGGTCCAGACCTTAGTACAGCTCCTTTTCCGTTTGGGATAGTGGCTCCGACTGGGGGTAATGGGACCAGTTTCCCAGAAATAGATAAGTGGGATGAGTGAATGCTTTGTAAATAACACTAGTGATAGGCGGAAGGCTAAAACTATTGACAGAAATATAAGTAAATGAAACTATCCCGGGAATCTATTGAGCTCTAAAGCGTAGCTTTTGATGCTCTATGTCTTCAAGACAAACATATAGATGACTGTATCTTTAAAACATAGATATTGAATCATTTAAGATTGCTGTGCTTAAATAGTTAAGCGCAGCGATTGAAGCGAAATTACTACACTTTATACATTTATATCATTAACATATACATGGTTTAAAAGTAAAGGCACATCATATAAACACCCAATAGTGGAATGAATAAGATTTGCTGTTATAGCGCATGCATACAATCAACGATAGCAAGAATAATTACATAACAATTCACATACGCAGAATGACTTCAGACAAAGATAGAAATACCATTTGAGCTGTATGCCACTCCTAGATATCAATCGCTATGTGTGGTTCTTCCCTTAATGCATAAACATTCCTCAATCAACGACAATAGTGCACAATTGTGTAAAGAAATTTCTCCATTAAAGCAAGAACGACTGGTCGAGTTTCATAAAAGAATAAAGGCTGAAGCACAATAGTGCAAACTTCAGTCTGTTAGGTCTATTACAAAATTTTACGACCCTTTCTAAAAACATGAAAGGGTCTATAAATACTATACTAATCTAAATATCTATAAAACAGAAATGCTAATTAAGCTGATATCAATAACTTTTGTTGCTATTTCGGCTGGCGATCTGGGGAGCTGGAGGATGATTCATTCGGTAGGCTGCTTTCCTTTGAATCTCAGCTGATTAATGGCAAGCATTGGCTCAATTTCAGGAGGTTTGTTGAGCCGCGAACTGAGCTGGGCAGCGTAGGTGGCGTCTTGGATGTTGGGAATCATACATTGGATGGCATCTGTTAAGCATTTGAGGGCGGCTCTTTGTTCATGAGGCTTGACTAGGAAGTGCCAATATGTTTCCATGTTTAAACTATTAACTCTGGCGATTAATCTTCCTCTTCCTTCTAACTCTAGATAACACGTTTGCTCCAATGCATTTGCTGTAGTAACCTTTCTAGGTGTACACTGGGAAATCATGTTTGCTATGTAGAGAGTGTCGTTAACTAGATCAACTAAATTGTTAGAAGTTAATCTACACCTTGAAGCTGCTCTCTCTGCCTTTAACACCTATGTGTGCCATTCCGTGAACAGTATATCTTTATGAACCTCAAGTGTCCTTGGCAAATTAGAGGCTTTTCTTGACTTCGAATCTTGCCATTCAAGATATGCAGTAATAGCTTCATCGGCTTGATTCAAGTCATCCCTTGCTTTCTCTACCTGCTCATTTATGGATGTAATTAATTTGCAGAGTGGCTCCGCTTGAGAGAGTTGTTGACACAAGAGTTTAATTTTCGATATCAGCGCATTGTTTATCAACATCACCTCTTTCCTGAATTCTGTTATCTACGAATCTCCTTTGATATTCTCTAGCTGTGTTGTTATTTGAGCGATATGCTCATCCTTGGTTTTCACCAATTGCTCATTCGCCGCTTTCAATTTTTCCAAAGCCTCCGTTAATTCGTTCTGTTTCTGGATCGCTGCCTGATCAATCTTCTGTTTCTCTGCTTCTAATCGCTGAGCCAATTGGTTATTTATTTGCTGTTGCACCAATAACTGCTCGTCTGCCTGCAATGTCCTCTGTTGTTGTGCCGCTAATTGCTCCTCTGCTTGCATTACCCTCTGTTTTATCTCAGCTAATTCTGTTTGTAACGTGGATATTTCCTGGTCTTTAGTCTTTAATAAAAGACTTACCTCCGATGCTTTGTCGATGGTTGCAGTTGAATAAGCTCAAGCGTACTGTGACAATTTAGTCAAATCATCGGAGGGATCCAGTTTCTCCTTCCACACTACATTGCCCGTGACCGTTTGTTCTGGAAAGATAGAAGGTTGATCAAGCCTTTGTCTCTTCCTCGATCGTTTTACCACTACTCTGTGCCTTGGGCTGTAGAAGACATCCAATGGTGGAATATCTTCTACTTGTAGAGTGATTTGGTCGCTGGGACCTTTCGGAATTACTTCAATATCTTTATTTTTAGGTGGGTCACTGGTTCCACTCAGAACCTGGGATGAGGTATCATCCTGCATATCGCTGGTCTTAGGAGTATTGGTACTTTTTGAGTCTTTCCCTCCACTGATAATGGTGCTGAACTGCTGCCATTACTTTTGCAATTTAGGGTCTGTGATAGCACCCACGTTAGTATCGGTGGTGGTCTGTTTAGATTGAGACTCCTTCAGCAATTGTTCTTGTTTTTTCTTTTCTTTCTCTTCCTGTTCCTTTTGTCGCATCTCCGCCTGCTCTCTTTGATGTTTATCCTCCGGCTCTTTGCGCTGTCTATCTTCCTGCTCTTTCTTTAAGCGCTCTTCATGTTCTTTCTTTAGCTTCTCCTCTTGGTCTTTCCTTTGTTGTTCCTCCTGCTCGTTATTATTTGCTTTCGTTGTAACAGGAGGTTCCTTTGTCTGTTGCTGGCTAGGCTCGCTTGATGATGCTGCTTGGGTTGGCGTTAATAAATCTAGAGGCAGGGTTTGCAACCTCTGCTCTCTAAGTTTATTAAACTCAGTTAACCCTTCATCATTGTATCGCATCTTGGCGAGTTCTTTGGCTTGACCTATTGATTCAGATGAAGAGAACACATCATCGAACATATCTTCTTTATGATCAAATGCTGCTAATTTGGCATGTTCCAAAGCGGCATATGCAGTTCGCTTTGGGTCAAATGCTCTATTCGGGATTGTAGCCAGATTTAGAGCTTGAATATTTGTGGCCTC
Organism: Pinus taeda; assembly: GCA_000404065.3. Classification (NCBI taxonomy): domain Eukaryota; kingdom Viridiplantae; phylum Streptophyta; class Pinopsida; order Pinales; family Pinaceae; genus Pinus; species Pinus taeda. Next base: position 21,209 of record APFE030835911.1, on the reverse strand, counting down.
TTTTTTAGCATGTTTAAGATCATGCAGGGTGAAGACACCACATCTGAAGGGAAAAGTAGGCCAGCCCCTTTTCTTCTCCTTTTTGAGAGTCTGTGTAGTACTCTCAGCTGTAATCTGGTATGCAATTTCCCTTGCTAGCAATTTATCAGGAACATATAAGGGGAGGACATGAGGATTGGCTTGGCTGCCAAAGACTCTAATATAAGTAAAATACTCTTCTCCAAACCAATTAGCCACTGCTGGCAAGTCAAAAGAGGCTAGGTAGGAGATCCTTGAAATGGGTTTATCAAAAATTGATTAATAAACGGGAACCATGAAACCATTACAAATCTGATACAAGTGGTTTTTATAGGATGACTTCCACATCTTGCGATGATAAATATGAATGGGCGAGGGGTCTTGTACAGTCCACCTCCAACCAAGAATAGGGAATTCAGAATTGAAACACAAGGTATCTAGGATATATGCACTATAGTAGAAAGGGGGAATTTTCCTCTCAGTGACTCTAGTTTTATTCCTAAAGTCACTAACAGCTACTGCTAGCTTATCTGAAAGGATAGTATCCTAATCCATAATCGTGCTGTTCACTGCCGCCTCCATAAGAGGAACCATTTCAATGGTAAAAATGGCAGAGTTGTGTAAACCCCACAATCTAGACATCATTATACCCGCATAGCAATAAGGAGAAGCCAAAGAGTCGACCGAGTACTTACCAGAGGATTCGTGCTTGTGTTTATTTGGATTTTGCCTCCAGTCCTTGATAGGTTCGGACTCAATCTCATTCTCACTTGCAAACTTCTCCAAAAAGGCGCCATTGTATATATTCTCCAGCTTAGGCAAATGATACATTTGCCTCAGATCTTCTAGCTTAAATGACCCAAAAATCCTTCCATCCCTTGTGCTGAAAGTTCTGTCCGTGATGGGGATTTCTTCAATCACCCATCGCACAACGTCTGTATATGGGAGAATTTGCTCCCTCGCTGCTATCCTATGGAGGAAAGAATCAGCCAAATCCTTGAGAGTGCATTCCGACTTTTTTAACGAATCCGCGGTAGCTTCTTCTACCGTCTGCGTTGGTTTCTCGACCTCTATTAAGTCAGAAGTCCCTTGCCAAGTTACTCTGGCGAGGCCTGCGCATGTTGTGTCGGATATTAAGCCTTTTTTGCTGTTTGCTGCGGCTTGTCTTGCGACTGGTGGATTGGAAGCACCTGCGATTTTCTTCGACTTCTTACCCATCATGCCCGAACTCCTGTCTGAGACTGAATTCTGCACAGAGAGGCAATTTGGCGTAACACAGAGAGATAGCGATAAAACTTTCAATTTGATAGCAAATGAATAGATGCACACTGATATATTTTTCTTTTTTAAAACAGGCACGGAGACAATCTATGGACAGATCTTAGGACATGAATCTATTAAATGACAGTATAGAGCCTGCCACCTTATAAATGCTCGTTATATCAATATTTGGTTGAAAGATCTCTTTAAGCATGCAATGGACGTATTGGCGGCCGAGCGGGAGTGATTATGCCTTAAATAATAGTAAATTGAGCTTTCTAATCACTTTAATGGCTTTCTATTGAAAACCATGCCTTATCGCATCGCATCGGGGGCTATAACAAGTCTGGCTTAACAATGCCTTGAGTATCGCCAATCGCCGATTGCGATATCGCATCGGCGAAAGGCATATGTGCATTAAGTTTCAAACAAGGGGACCCGCCAATCGCCGATTGCGATATCGCATCGGCGAGAGGCATATGCGCAATGTGAATAAAACAAAGGGGAACTGCCGATTGCCGATCGCCGATAGCTTATCGCATCAGGGCTTTGATATGGGGTGCTTTGGTGGTGCATTGGGTATCGTCGATCGCTAATCGCCGAATACTATATCGCATCGGCGGAGAGCCTTATGCCATTATCTTGTATCCCTCATGTCATTGCGATATGCGATCTTGCGATCGCTTTATCGCAATGACCGAATATTTTCTTTATTTCTTTTTTAAATGGAAATTGCTTTAAAAGGGTTTTTCATAAAGCGCTCCTTTGATTATCAGACTTTTATTAATTAAAAGTCTTGATATCAATTTTATTTTAAAGGGACCCATTTCATATTTTAATGTTTTTTAAGAATAAAAATAACATGAAATGGGGGGTTGTTTGTAAAGCACAACAGAAAATTAAAGGAAGCCTTCGCATATTTGGACTTGGGTTGTGAGGAAATTGGCTCGGTATGAGGGAGTTGTGTACACGGTCGGGAAGCAGATTTGTATAAGCATTTGGGTGGTCAGCGTGAGTACCCGCTTATTACAGAGGTGCAGATTGGTGTGCGGTTAAGGCTGTCTTAAGCCTTGTTGATAGCTGACAAAAAGAGCACGAAGGTTCTCTTGGAGTTGGTCGAACAAAGAGGCTTGTATATAGCATTGTGCAGGTCGAATTATTGCAGCCGAGGAAGGTCCTTGTACACGGTGGGGTGCAGATTTGGGTGAACGCTGTTCACAACCCAGGGTGCATATCAGTGTATGGTTAAGGCTCTCTTGCCTGGTTGTATTATTTCTAAGTGTGGCCGTGGACTTGCCCGGCACACTTGTATTGTTGTATTATTGAAAAGAGATTCATAATATAATAGTTGGGCTAACTCATTCGGGAGTTGCCCCTCCTAATATAATTGTGTATGTTAATGTTCTATGCGGTTTTACATTACATGTTAATTATATTGGTTGTGAACAGTTATGAAATTATAATCGGTTATGAAGTTAATGGTTATAGCTCGGTTATGAAGATTGATGTGTTTACTTAATTGACGAAGTTAAATTAAGTGTGAAGGCGTAGTCCACATGTGCTCCTATTGAATAAATAGAGTACACGATGGTGCCGCACCCGCCCAATAAGAAAAAAAAAAAGATTGGGGGCGTGACAGATGGTATCAGAGCTCGGTTGGAGCTGGTGAGCAGATCGCTCGTGACGGTTGACAGGTGAAGATAAGGTTATGGAGAACAACCGAAGTCTTGTAACCTTGAAGATTTGTGGCAAAGATGTTCAAGCGTTGGCAAACACGGGAGGCCCATATAACCTTATATCGGCACGCTTAGTAGAAGAAGCAGGACTGTTATCTACCATGGACGAATGGGAGATAACCTCGTGGAACTTGGCATTGGGTACAATACAAGATGTACCTGTACAGATGGAAGGGCGCAGAGGACAGCTGGACTTCGTAGTGATAAACACGGATGACATTGATGTAATGCTTGGACAAGAAGGACTTCTTCAAATCAGCCAGGCAATGGATGAAGTTGCACACCAAGAAGAGGGAGTCATATTGACCGAAGATGTTGAGGACGTGACTATGATGGGGATCAGACTTGAGGACAATCAAGACAAGCCGGAATCATGCAGCTCATGGATATGTGAGAATACTCATATGGAAGGACCATGTGATGATAAAGATATGGTGAAGGCCGAACTTGAGTTTCATCAAGTCGAACCGGGGTCATACAATTCGGCAGCATGGGTGGACACTCTTGATGATGAGAGTTCGATGAAGGCAAAACTTGAAGGTGCTCAGGTTGAAACGGGATCGTGCTACTTATCGACTTGGATGGGTGATGACACTCAAATGGAAGAACAAGGCATGACAAGTTTGGGAGAAGGCGAAGGGAAGCTCTTGCTTACCTTATATAGGTTGAGGCGGTTGAAAAAGGAGAATCCCCGCATTCGTGACAAGCTTGCAGTCTTGAATAAAAACGTTGAAGATGAACTTCTTCAACTTAGTTGGGCAATGGAGAAAGATCAGGTTGCAGATTGTATGACCGATGATGTTGCAGACGTGACTATGACCGAGGATGGACTTGAACTTGATCAAGTTGGGCCACGTTCGGGCAGTTTGCATACATGCATAGATGAAGGTAATCTCATAGAGAGACCTCATGACGTTGATACATGTGTTTCAATTGGACATTTGGTAGATGGACCAGGTGTAGGAAGAGGCAAAATCAGTTTGCCCATGCTGTGGAGGATCGTACCATGGATTTGCCTGATGGGACTTTGTATGAGGAAGCAAGGATTGACAGCGGTTGCAGAGCTTGTTGGGGTTACTTGTGACCTTATGGTGAGAGGTGCAAGGGCCCGTGACAAGGGTGGAACGTGATGATCATTGCGGATGATTGGGTCATGCTTTAGCCACATGGCTAAGTGCCCGGCATGACTCATGGACAGTCGAAGAGGGCACGTGCTTGGTGATGTTTTGGGTGGACTTCTCATGGCCGAGACCAAGAGCAAGTCTTGATGACACTTTGGTGGAGGAGTTATGGTGAAGGAAAACTCATGACATGACTTGATGATGAGGTTGGTGACTGAGTTCACTAAACCGAAAATGGCAGTTTGGTGACCGAATGGAGATCATCGATGATGAGGCTACATGATGGTTGCTGGTGATTTTGGTGGAAAGCCACCGGGACGGAATCTTGTCGGGACGACAACGTCTTAGGGTGGGGGAGGATGTTATGCCCTGAGGAATCGGGCACTCCGCACGACGGGCAGGCGACCCACATAATGGGCGAACAGGCCTTCATCCGGCAGTGTGCACGACCTGGGCACCGGGCAAGGCTACATGACAAATAGGTTGATGGTTGAAGGGCTTCGCACACAACGGGCGGGCGACCCGAGGGCAACCCGCGCCCAAGGGGCGGACGCCTTGAACGAAGTCATCGAAGAAACAACAATTCAGAACGCGCACGGGTGACCTGTGGCGGAACCAGTTCAGGTAGTGCGCCGGGCGCACACCCGGTTATACAGTCCGCAGGCAGACAACGTTCGACGGGCGAACAGTTCAGTTGAACGGGCGGATGAGTTTGGCAACAATCCAGTGTATAGACATTTAACGCATGCAGTTCAAAGTGTGAACGGGCCAGCGTGTAAGCGGTTCGACGGGTGGACGGTTTGGCACACAGCGTGCAGACAAACGGTTCGGCGGATGAACGATCCGATAGTTCAAGCATTGGACAATCGGGCAAACATGGACCGGTGATACCGCAATGTGCAGCATCACACGACAGCGTTACAATAGGTAGAAGGCGGGATGTGCGACGACCGCCCGAACGTTGAAACAGACAAACGATGGACGACCGGTTGGAAGAGCAGGTGGGCGTCCGAACGAATGGGCGGAGGGCTGCACGAAGGTGCGCCCACCCGCCCGGGCTACGTCGTGCAGTTAGTATGGCATTGGCGGTGGCAAGCATATCATGTGGGCGACATGGTTAACGAAGAGATGTGACACATGTAAAATACATTACATAGCTTATGAGCATATGTAAATATGCGTAAGAATAAGGATGTAATAAAATAATATAACATATATGTAATGGAGAACGTATATGTGATGACCGACATACTTATAAGGATATAATGTTATGAAGGCTCATTAAAAGATAATATAATAAATGTATACATGGGCTCATATATGTTAGCCATAAAACATATGGGGATGAGCACGTATGGATAAAATGAAATCGACATGAAATATGGGCATGTATGATGCATTACGTGGGCTTCACATGGATTAAAGGAGGTCAGCTTCAAGTTAAGAAGCCCCTCGAAACATGGAGGAAGGATACGTATATATGGAGTGAGCATGAGGCTCATTTCATCATTGAACCTCACTTGAGTCTCTCGCACAAGGACAAGGAGATGTGAAGGATGTGCGCAGTTCTATGCGCATGAAACTTAAAGGAAGCCTTTGCATATTTGGACTTGGGTTGTGAGGAAATTGGCTCGGTAAGAGGGAGTTGTGTACACAGTCGGGAAGCAGATTTGTATAAGCATTTGGGTGGTCAGCGTGAGTACCCGCTTATTACAGAGGTGCAGATTGGTGTGTAGTTAAGGCTGTCTTAAGCCTTGTTGATAGCTGACAAAAAGAGCACGAAGGTTCTCTTGGAGTTGGTCGAACAAAGAGGCTTGTACATAGCGTTGTGCAGGTCGAATTATTGCAGCCGAGGAAGGTCCTTGTACACGGTGGGGTGCAGATTTGGGTGAACGCCGTTCACAACCCAGGGTGCATATCAGTGTATGGTTAAGGCTCTCTTGCCTGGTTGTATTATTTCTAAGTGTGGCCGTGGACTTGCCCGGCACACTTGCATTGTTGTATTATTGAAAAGAGATTCATAATATGATAGTCGGGCTAACTCATTCGGGAGTTGCCCCTCCCAATATAATTGTGTATGTTAATGTTCTATGCGGTTTTACATTACATGTTAATTATATTGGTTGTGAACAGTTATGAAATTATAATCGGTTATGAAGTTAATGGTTATAGCTCGGTTATGAAGATTGATGTGTTTACTTAATTGACGAAGTTAAATTAAGTGTGAAGGCGTAGTCCACATGTGCTCCTATTGAATAAATAGAGTACACGGTGGTGCCGCACCCGCCCAATAAGAAAAAAAAAAGATTGTGGGCGTGACAATGAGGCTTCCGATTATCGGCCATCCTTTGGGGCCAGGAATTCCGGTGCCTTTCTTGTGTCTCGCAGCCCATGCACAGCCTCCAGGGCGGAACCAAGAGACCATATGAGCGCAAACAACAAAGATGAGCAGTGCCATATAGAGAGGCCATAAATCCCATGAGAAAACATGCGCATTGGAATGTGAAAAATAATCACGCACTCCAATCTTTGTGAAAAAAGGAATGGCGTGTACCCACCAACCCCCTGTTGCAGAGGTTTCGGGATTCTCCATTGCGTAAGATACAGAGAGGCCAAGGATGGAGTGAAAGGGAAGGTGACACTAAATTGAAAGTGGATGGGGTCTTTTATAGCAGGAGAGGAATGTGTGTAGAATAGCAATTGTCTATAATGAGATTTTTTGGAGCTTTTTTTGGTGGGTTTTTCTGGTCAAAATCCGGCAGCAATTTATTCAAATCGCAATTTCTTCGCCGGATTCCGTCACCAGAATTTCCAAAAAATCATTATAGACAACTCCCGTAGAATATACTGGACCGTCAAATGAGTGGACGGTGGGCTGCACCCGTATTGCTAACCCTTCGGACAAGTTTACAGTAAAAAAATGTTTGAAATTTTGGTTAAAAAAAATTAAAAAATTTTGCAGCAATATTTAAATTATATTTTTATAATAGAAATAAATTAGTATTATTAAAAATTTATAATAAAATAAATTAGTATTATTAAAAAATTTTAGTATTCAAAATTTTTGAAATTTTAACACTATAACTTAAACTTACAAAAATCCCTACCATGATATTAGAATACGGCTAACCATTCACGTAGGAAACGACAGAGAAATGACAGGATCCGACACGGTCGCCGGGCGTTATACTACTATAGATGTTATATAGAATACCACCTCCTTTGAATGCGTCGCACTTCAGCTTAGATTGTTATTTGATATATATATATATATATATATATATCATCTATTAAATTAGACATTCAAAAGGGCAACCCGAAAATCGTAAGCTAAAGGATAAAGAAACAACGTTAAAATGACAGCGCCCAAGTTCTTTGGAGATTGCGTGGTTATGTGGTTATAAATTAAGGGAAAAAAAAATTATGTGGGGAAGCTTTTTAGATATATCTGCTCTTGAAAAGTCAGAGGTCAAGGAACAAAGATGGTTCACTGTTTCCACCTAAAAAATTTCATAAAATACTTCTTTAAATAGTCGCACAATACCACATTCAATTATAAAGTCATACGTGAACGTTCATGGAAGTTACAAATAATTGCGTGAACCCGTGAACATTTTATTTGAACCCAACACTAAACTTGAAAAGAAAAAGAAAAGAAATATTTATTCTTGCATTTCCACGCAGATAAAATGCAGTGCTAAAATGTAATGTTTTAACTTGTGAACATTTTATTTAACTCTAACGTTAAACTTGAAATGAAAAAGAAAAATATATTTATAATGAAAAATAAAAGAAATTTTAAAAGATATAAATTGTAATTGGTTTAAATGATTTTTTTAATAAGAAATTTTTATTTTTTTTGTGTGGGAGGATAAATTAAAAAGAAGAGTAAGAAGTTACAAGTGATATTGGGGATGATTGTAAACATTTAAACATTGGCTCAATTAATAATAAAAAGTTAAATTAATGAAAATAATAAAATTCAATTTGTTATATTTTGATTTTGTTATTAACTTCTGAATAGGCTTTGTTACAATACATGGCTTATCAATACTACAAGCCCAAAAACCATAACTTATTTCACAACCTAAATACTTTATAACAATATGACAAGATTCTTAATCATGGATATTCACCCCCATATTACAGTAGATATTATTAACTTGTAAAAAGTAGCCTTTGTTACAATACCACGGATTATCAATACCACATGTTCAAAAAACATAACTTATTTCACAATCAAAATATTTTATAACAATATGATTCTTAACCATGGCTATTCACCCCCACTTTGTCATTGATATTATGAGCTTGTGAATAAGATTTGTTACAATGTCATAGGTTACCAATGCCACATGCCAAAAAATCATAACTTTTTTACAGTCAAAATATTTTATAACAATATGACAAGATTGTTAACCATGGATATTCACCTTCACTTTACCATGGATATTAACTTGTAAATAGGTTTTGTCACAATACCATGGCTTATCAATACCACATGCCAAAAAACCATAACTTATTTCATAGTAAAAATATTTTATAACATTTTTTTAATTGAATCTAAAAGGGAAAATGTTACAATTTGAGATATATATAAACCCTCTATCCTCACGACCACTAAAAATATTCCCATAAAAATTAAATTAAGGTTTTAATAAAATTAAACTAAGATGAATATATGTTGGTTAAAGAAACATATAGATCCATATTAGCTAAAAATATATAAAGAACCAACATATATCCATCTTAGCTAAGGATCTAAGGGATGAGAGCAAGAAAAATGACTAGCAATAATAGAATAAATATAGTGCATGATTTTTTTAGTTTTTCATTATGTTATTTTCTTTGACATGATTGGTCTAAAATATAGGTTTAATATTTTACAACAAGTTAAGTTTTCTTAATTTAGATAATTTCTTAAACACAATACAATGTGATTAAATTTAAGAGAGAGTTGGGGGTTGGGGGGAGCAGGAGAGAGGGTGGAAGATAGTGAAAATGTTGGAGCGCAGGGAGAGAGAGAGAGAGAGAGAGAGAGAGAGATGGGGGAGAGAAGGAGGGAGATAGTGAAAACGTTGGAGGGCAGAGAAAGAGAGTGTGTGTGTGATAGGGGAGAGAGAGGGAGGAAACAACAGAGCAATAGAGAGATAGGGAGTGAGAAGGGAGAGATGGAGAGAGAGAGGGAGAAAGGAGAGGAGTGAAGAGAGAGAAGAGGAGAGGAGAGAGATAGGGAAAGAAGGGGAAGGGAGAAAGATGGGGGCATAGAGATGGAGTGGGGAGAGAGAAGGAGGGGGAGGGAGATAGTGATAGAGATGGACAGAAGAGAGAGAGAGAGAGGGACAAAGAGAGGGAGAGTGATTGGGGGGATATAAAGAGGGAGGTGGGAGAGAAGGGCGAGAGAGGAAGGAAGAGAGAGATGAAGAGACAGATATGGAATTGAAGGGAGTAGGAGAGGATGGGAACAAGAAAAACATAGAGGGAGACAGGTGGAGAGAGAGTGAAGGGGTGACGAGGGATTCATGGAGAGAGAGTGAGGCAGAGAGGAGAGCGGAGGCAATAGAGAGAAGGGGAGTGATAGAGAAGGAGAGAATGGGAAGAGAGAGAGAGAGAGAGAGTGAAGAGAGGGAGAGGGAGAGTGTGTCATGTTTTGGGGTGAGATAGAGGGAGGGAATATAAAAGAGACACAAATACAAATATAGATATTATATAACCAATCTAGATCCATCTCAAACCCAGATCTATCAAGTGACGAGAGGGATCCAATATCTTGAAGTGCAAAACTTTCCTCAAGTTTTGCACTAAAAGAAGAAGTTTGCACCTCGAGAGATTGGATCCCTCTCAGTGCTTGATAGATCCAGGGATAAGATGGATCTAGGTTGGTTAATATGAAATTAAAATAGTTTCTATTTGATATTATAGTCTTAAAAGTTAAAATTGTTCTTCAAATTAATATCAAATTGGAAGTAGTTCCGATTAGATTCAATGAATAGATTTTTAAAAAATACATAACACAATGATTTTTTTATTAAAAATATATATATTTTTAAATTACAAATTATTAGAGATAAATATTGCAAAGTTGGCTTAGCTATACACCATGTGAGGATGAAGAAGTGTTTAAGGAATGATAACCTTTAAGCCAATCTTTAACAACCTTTCAATCCTCTATCAATTGTAAGTTTAAATTGCTTGACACAATTAGAATAACTAACATAAATAATTGATTCATATTATTGTAGCACTTGTTAGGTGGTCTTATTTTTGTTCCTATACTAAATTATTCATTCATGTTAGTCATTTTTAGTTGTATTTCTTATTAGATAGTCATATATTTTAACTTGAGACTAAATTAGTGATTTATGTTAATCATTTTTAGTTGGGTCACTTAAGATTGCTCATTTTTGTAGTATTACACTTGGAAAAGTTGTGATGACTAACGTTTTTAGTCACCTAGTCATTAATTTATCATTTTCAACCAGTGTATATTATTAAACTATACAGTTACATATAGATAAATTGTACCATCAATTTTGAGGATGAAGGTTTGTGCTTCATCAATATTTTTAATTTTTTGCACCTTATCCATACTTGTAATCAACCTACTGCATTTCATGATCGGTCAACCTCTGCATCTGCTTGGATTCGTTCAAATCCATATTCTTTTTATTCTAAATTTAGTAATTTTATCATATAATTATTTTATTATATTATGTTAAGAGAAATATTCAAATGTTTTTTATAATGTTAGAATACATATTTAATGTTTTTAAAAATATTTTGTATAAATAATTGATATGTTAGTTTGAAAACAATTCAAATTAAAATTTTGATATATTGACTCTGCAATTTTAAATTTACTATAAAATTTATAACATTGAAATGCTCAATAATTGATTAATTTAAATGAAATTTAAGTGGTTTCCTATTTTAAATTTATTAGAAAATTTATAATAACTTTTTACTTAGCATCTTATTTAGGTAAACATGTGAAAAAAATTTAACCTATTAAAAAATAAATAGATTGAAAATATTGTTTAGAGTATATTAGAATATTATGCCAAGAGCAATGGAACTAAATAGGTTTAACTAGCATAAATTCTCCACCACGTTAAAAACGAGCATCTAGAAAATTGAGGACATGCACATGTAGAAAATCTTATAGCTCGATTGTTGAAACTTATCAAGGCATGTAGAAAGGGTTTTTTTTTTTCATAGAGTTTCAGAATTCCTTTTACAAAATTGTAATCCTTTTCATCCATGTAGTCATAAAGTTACTTTTCCTTAATTCCTCAATTACTCATAAATTTCATTTTCATTATTTACTTTGCAAAACTAAAAATATAAAAATATAAATAATTGATATAATACAATATTATAATAATAAAATTATAATAAAATTTAATTAAAATAAATTTAATTAATAAAACATAAGAAAGTAATATTGGAAAATTTACACTAATAATGCAATCACAATTAGAAAATTGGCACTAATTATCTAATTAACATTAGACAATTTGTAGTTATTATGTAATCAACATTAGAAATTGGGAGATTAAAAAAAAAAAAAAAACTAGGGCATAAAACTAAAGTATATATCTTATTAGCATTGAAGTAACATAAGACCGATGGACAGTAATTTGGTTGAATATGTTTTTTGTTCATTTTATCTGTTGTCACTATTTTTTAGACATATTATTTTTTATGAAACATATTTTGACATGTGTAATATGATAATTAAGATGTTTAATATGAAAAAAATCCTTTGACATTTTACCTTTGTTATACAATATGTAATGTTTGCTTTCCTTACAATGATATTCTCTTGGGTTTATAATACTAAACCCTTGTACTTATTATTCTAAGCGTTCAACTAGGGTCGAGCATGGTCCAATATTGCATTGTGACAAAGATTGTCTCAATATGAAAATCAATCATGCTCAATCATGGTCAATATGAAAATCAACCATGGTCAATAATCATTGAACATGGTCATCCACAGTGCAACATCATATTGTGACAAATATTGTCCTATTATGGAAATCTACCATGGTCAAGCATGGTCAAGCATGGTCTCATGTCACATTTCGTCAACGATTGTCTCAATATGAAAATCAAGTATGGTCAACCATGTTTATTTAAGGGTTTATAACATTTATCTTGGGATTTATATATGGTTGTTTTATGTTATTCCGTTAGGTTAAATATTATTCCCTTAGGTTATAATCCCTTGGGTTTTTAGTACTAATCCCTTGGGTTTATAATATCAATCATGGTCAACCATGGCCAATCATAGTAAACCATGGTTAAAAATGTTTTATCAAATCAATCATGGCCCAACGTTGCATTGTGACAACGATTGTCTCAATATGAAAATCAACCAATGTCAACCATGTTTACTTTAGGGTTTACAATATCTATCTTAGGGTTTATATGCCTTGGGTTTATAATGTTAATCCCTTGGGTTTAATATTATTCCCTTGGCTTCATAATCCCTTGGGGTTTTAGTATTAATCCCTTGGGTTTATAATATCAATCCCCTGGGTTCATGAATCTAAGGATTCAACCATGGTTGACCATGGTACAACATCACATCGTGACAAAGATTTTCTTAATACGAAACTCAACCAGGTTAACCATGGTTATCCAAGTTTATTTAAGGGTGTATAATTTTGGGTTTAGGATTTGTATGCCTTGGGCTTATGTTATTCCCTTGGGTTTCTAATACCAGTCATGGCCAACCATGACCAATCATGATCAATCATGGTTAACCATGGTCGATTGTGGTGAAACATGGTCAACCATTTTTTATAAAATCAATCGTGGTCAACCATGTTCAACCATGGTCAATCATGGCTAACCATGATCCAACTTTGCATTGTGACAAAGATTGTCTCAATATTAAAATCAACCTTGGTCAACCATGGTCCAATGTCGCATTGTGATAAAGAATGCGTCGATATGAAAATCAAGCTTTGTCAACAATGGAAAACCATGGTCCAATGTCGCATTGTGACAATGATTATCTCAATATGAAAATCAATCATCATCAACTATGGTCAACTTTGTTTATTTTAGGGTTTATTATTATTCCCTTGGGTTCATAATCCCTTGGGGTTTTACTATAAATCTTTTGGGTTTATTATTCCCTTGGGTCCATAATATCAATCTCTTGGGTTTATTAATTTAAGGGTTCATATTCCTAGGGTTGAATATTATTCCATTGGGTTAATAAATCTAAGGGTTCATATTCCTAAGGTTTCATATTATTCCTTTGGGTTTAATATTTTTTCCTTGCATTTTTAGTATTAATCTCTTGGGTTTATAATATCAATCATGGTCAAACATGATCAATCATGGACAACCATGGTCAACCATGGTTAATCATGGAAAACGATGTTTAACCATGTCTTATAAAATCTATCATGGTCCAACGTTGCATTGTGACAATGATTGCCTCAATTTGAAAATCAACCAATGTCAACCATGGTTAGCCATGTTTATTTTAGGGTTTAGAATATTTATCTTAGGGTTTATATACTTTGCGTTTAAAATATTAATCCCTTAGATTTAATATTATTCCCTTCAGTTCATAATCCCTTGGGGTTTTTATCATGGTTGACCATGGTCAACTATGGTCAACCATGGTCTCACATCACATTTTAACAAAGATTGTCTCAATATGAAAATCAACCATGGTCAACTGGGTTTGTTTAAGGTTTTATAGTATTTATCTTGTGGTTTATATACGTTGGGTTTATGTTATTCCATTAGGTTAAATATTATTCCCTTCGATTTATAATCCCTTTGGTTTTAGTAATAATCCCTTGGATTTATAATATCATTCATGGTCAACCATGATCAATCATGGTAAACCATGGTCAATCATGGTCCACCATGGTAAACCATGGTCAATCATGGTCCACCATGGTTAAACATGTTTTATAAAATCAATCATGGCCAAACGTCACATTTTGACAACGATTTTCTCAATATGAAAATCAACGAACGTCAACCATGGTAACCCATGTTTATTTTAGGGTTTAGAATATTTATCTTAGGGTTTATATACCTTGGTTTTATAATATTAATCACTTGGGCTTAATAGTATTCCGTTGGCTTCATAATCGCTTGGGGTTTCAATATTAATCCCTTGGGTTTATAATATAAATCCCTTGGGATTATTAAAATAAAACATGGTTAACCATGATCAACCAAGTTTATTTAAGGGGTTATAATTTTTGTATTAGGATTTGTATAACTGTGGTTTATGTTATTCCCTTGTGTTTATAATATCAATCATGGATAACCATGATTAGTCATGATCAATCATAGTCAGCCATGGCCAATCATGGTCAAACATGATCAACCAATTTTTATAAAATCAATCATGGTCAACAATGCTCAATCATGGCCAACCATGATCAATGATGGATAACCATGATCCAATGCTCCATTGTGACAAATATTGTCTCAATATGAAAATAAACCATCGTCAACTATTGTCAACATTTTTTATTTGAGGGTTTATAATATTTATTCCCTTGGGCTCATAATCCCTTGGGGTTTTAGTATAAATCCTTTCTGTTTATTATTCCCTTGCTTCTATAATATCAATCCCTTGGGTTTATTACTTTAAGGGTTCATATCCATAGGGTTTAATATTACTCCTTTGGGTTTAATATTTTTTCCTTGGGTTTATAATCCCTTGGATTTTTAGTATTAATCCCTTGGGTTTATTATTCCATTGGGTTTATAATATCATGGTCAACCATGCTCCAACATCACATTTTGACAAATATTGTCTCAATATGAAAATAAGCCAGGATCAATCATGCTCCAATGTCGCGTTGTAACAAAGATTGTCTTGATATGAAAATAAGTCATGTTCAATTATGGTTAACCATGGTCACATTGTCACATCGATTGTCTCAATATGAAAATCGACCATGGTCAACCATGTTTATTTTAGGGTTTATATACCTTGGGTAGGTCAATCATCATCAATATGAAAAAAAACCATGGCCAATCATGGTTAAATATGGTCAACCATGGTCCAATATCACATTTTGACAAATATTGCCTCAGTATGAAAATCTATTATGGTCAACCATGGTCTCACATTGCATTTTGACAAATATTGTCTCAATATGAAAACCAACCATGTTCAACCATGTTTTTTACTAGTTTATATAATTTATCTTAGGGTTTACATACCTTGCATTTATGTTATTCCCTTGGGTTTATTAATCCTTTGAGTTTATAACTTCAATCATGGTCAACCATGATCAATCATGGTCAACCATAGTTAACCATGGTAAATCATGGTCAAGCATAATTAACCATGTTTTATAAAATTAACTATGGGTCAATGTCGCATTGTGACAAGGATTGCCTCAATATGAAAATTAACCAAGGTCAACCATGTTCATGTTAGGGTTTACAATAGTTATATTAGGGTTTATACCTTGGATTTATAATATTAATCACTTGGGTTTAATCTTATTCTATTGGGTTCATAATCCCTTGTGGTTTCAGTATTAATCCCTTGGGTTTATAATATAAATCCCCTGGATTTATTAATCTAAGAGTTTGACAATGGTCGACCATGGTATAACATCGTATTGCGAAATGTATTGTCTTAATATAAAAATCAACCATGATCAACCATGTTCATTTAAGGGTTTGTAATTTTTTCTTATGGATTATATACCTTGGGTATATCTTATTCCCTTGGGTTTAATATTATTCCCTTGGGTCTGTAGTATTAATCCCTTGGGTTTATAGTATAAATCATGGCCAACCATGGTCAACTATTGCCAACCATGTTTTATAAAATCAATCATGGTCAACCAAGGTCAATCATGGTCAACCAAGGTCAATCGTGGGCAATCATGGTCCAACGTCGCATTATGACAAATATTGTCTCAATATGAAAATCAACCTTGGTCAACCATGGTCAAATGTCGCATTGTGATAAATAATTTGTCGATGTGAAAGTCAATCTTGGTGAAGCACGGATAACTATGGTCCAATGTCACATTTTGACAAAGATTATCTCAATATGAAAATCAACCATGGTCAACTATGGTCAACATTGTTTATTTTAGGGTTTATAATATTTATCTTATGGTTTATATACCTTGATTTTATAATATTAATATCTTGAGTTTAATATTATTCCCTTGGGGTTTTATTATTAGTCCTTTGGATTTATTATTCATTGGGGTCTATAATATCAACCCCTTGGGTTTATTAATCTAATGGGTTGACATTCTGAGGGATTATTATTCCCTTCAGTTTATTAATGTAAGGTTTAATATTATTCCCTTGGGTTTAATATTATTTCCTTGTTTTTATAATCGTTTAGGTTTTAAGTATTAATCCCTTGGATTTATTATTCCCTTGGGTTTATAATATCATGGTCAAACCTGGTCAATCATGGTCAACAAAGGCCAACAATGTTTTGTAAAATCAATCATGTTCAATAATGGTCAACCATGCTCCAACGTCGTAGTGTGACAAATTTTATCTCAATATGGAAATCAACGATGGTCATCCATGTTCCATTGTTGCATTGTGACAAATATTGTCTTGATATGAAAATTAATCTTGGTCAACCATGGTCCAATGTCACATTGTGACATTTTGACATTGATATCAAAGTGAACCATGGTCAACATTGTTTATTTTAAGTTTTATAATATTTATCTTAGGGTTTATATACCTTGGGTTTATAATATTAATTCCTTTGAGTTAATATTATTTCCTTCGGTTCATAGTCCCTTGGGGTTTTAGTATTAATCCCTTGGGTTTATAATATCAACCCCTAGGGTTTACTAATCTAAGGGTTCATATTCCTAGAGTATAATACTAAAATGCCAAGGGATTATAAACCCAAGGGAATAATATTAAACCATAGGGAATATAAACCCTAATGAATAATATTAAACCCTTGTGTTGATTAATCCCTTAAGTTTAATATACCTTTGGTTTATAATATTTATGCCTTGGGTTTAATATTATTCCCTTCGGTTTATAATATTACTATTATTTTATTAATACTACTACTAATATTACTAATTAATATTACTACTAATATTACTAATTAATATCATTAATTGATATTACTATTATTATTAATTATAATGATAATAATAAAAATTTATTGCTATATTTCTTTGTATTATTATTTTCATGGTTATATATTTATCAATGGTAGATACAAGTGAAGCCTTTGGCTATATCAACCACATTAATATATTAATGTGGTTGTTCTAGTTACTATATAATAAGATCTGATCATACATTATCTTGCATAATCTTATTATATGTATCATTTCATGCTTGTTATATGCCTCATTATTAAAGGTAAAATGTTCATTATGTCATGCCATTCGATAACAATTGATAACCATGATTACATAGCCATTTAATCCACAACCAAAAGGCACAAGATCATACAATTAATGTATTCCAAATATATGTCCAAAATTTTGTTTGATATTCCAATCATTTGCACAAGAAATTGGGGGATACTATAATAGGGATCTCATTGCATGCAAAACAAGCTTCCATTGCAAACTTACGACATACAAACATAAGGGGTTTCACTGATAGGACTGAACCAGAGAGCTTCAAGGGTGCCAAAATCAATTCTACAATGCAAGAAACTCCTACCAAAGTAGATTGGTTAGGGTTCCTTAAAAGGTTTCAAGGCTCAAATGTTAGATTTACATTGCAATCCACCAATACATTTGATGAAACTAGAGCCCGAGGATAGTAAATGGAAATTACAATCATATAAGTGATTGAGCTTCCTTCTCTCAGGGTGAAATGGTACAAGCACTTCTAGATTTTAAATGAGCACTAGATGTCATTTTTAAAGGTTACTTCAACACAACTTGATTTGTGGAAGGATATATAAATGAGTGTTTTGGCAAAGCCATGGGACGAGTTTGCACTCAACATGCAATGATTTATCACTTGTAAGGAGTAGTATAGCACAATCTACTATTGCAACATTTGCATCCTCATGCACTTAAGAGGAGACACATTATTAATTAACTATATTGAATATAAATGGTATAAATATTAGTCCAAGCCGTAATATTAATTATTCCAAGAATGTAATCCTTAGAATATTGTAAAATATTCTTAGTAGTATACACAACTTAAAGGTTGAGATTTATGTCCAAGCAGTTATTCCCTTTTTGCTCATTTAATTAGATTGATTAAGTAAAAAATTGTCATATGAACAAGTGTTATATGAAATGAGTTATGATTTTTAGAGCATGAAGTATTGATAAGTCACGGTATTGGCACATGGTATTGTAATAAAGTTTATTTACCAATTAAAAATCTGTATGGTAAAGTGGGGGAAATTTCCATGAAAAAATCTCGTTCCATGATTTTTCAAATATATATATGCTTAACCTATATATTAATTATTTTTATAAATTAATAATAATTATAATTAATTAATTTTTATGAAATTTTTTTAATTTAGTTAACAATTTTGGAGAATATACAAAGGCCATGCTTCAATGTTTATTATTGAATTGATAAGTTTAATAAATTATTTATTCATTGCTTTTATATAAACTATATATTTTTTAAATTTAAATGAGTAGTAATTTGATATTAATAAAAAATCTTAATTTCTCTATAAAACCATTACAAAGTCCCCTTGCTCCACATTGTTACTATATTTAAAAGACCAAAACATTTCTAGCTTATACTTATGGCAGCTCTTTTTAGATATTCTAAACAAGTTCCCACTATAATATTTGCAAAACCTCACAAGAGTAACATATACCTGCATTGGCACCTTTTTTTCTGGATATTCTAAACAAGTTCCCACTATAATATTTGCAAAACCTCCTAAGAGTAATATATACCTGGATAACATCAAAAGGTTTCAACACAAAATTTTGGCTACTAACAACCCTACCTTTCTAGCCACAGCGGGAGTCGGGACGAAAGGAGGAACGTCGGGACAAATTGGAGGGCAGCCCACTGTGGGCTATCAAAGTGGCTACTAGCGCTGACCTTTAACGACGAAACGACAGGGAAATATTAGCCGCCTCCGCCATTATCGCTGACCTTTCAGGGAAATATTGGCCGCCTCCGCCATTATCGCTGACCTTTCAGGGAAATATTGGCCGCCTCCACCATTATCGGACTTTAGAGGTATAAAAAATGGAATATCACCTCCATTAAATGCGCCGGACCAAATAAATGCAGACACACGGTTCCACAAAATTTATTCCTCCTACATTGGAAGTTCGTTGTATTATTATTATATATATTTATCAAAAGGGTTTTTAAATATATCATCTGTCAAGTTAGACATGGAAAGAAACACTATTAAATTAGACATTACCAGAAACACTCTGAAACTGATAAGAGAATAAACACCATGAAAATGATAAGCGCAAGCTTTGAGTGCGGGGAACAGTCAGAAGTCAAGGAACATAAATAATTTAGTGTTTCCAGCTAAGAATATTCATAAATGGCTTGTAGAAATCAATACTATTTTTAAATCTTTCAGATGATTACATTGGTACTGAATTAATTCATCCAAGTTAAAATAAAATAAAATTAAAATTTATTTTCTATTTTGATTATTATAAAATAAATGATATAATATTTATAAAGGGGACATAATATCATTTATTTATAGCAATATTAAAAATTTTTTTTAATAAATTAAAGAAAGGATTTGATTATTTCAAGTGACATTCTTATTTAAGGTAAATTAGGTTTATTTTGATTTTTTTTAAGATAAATCAAATTTAGAAAAAAAAATTCTTTCGAACGCAATCTTAAATAGTTTTATTTATTAATATTAATCTAAATGTTTGGTATATCAAGTTTTTTGTTACTATGTCCATATGGAATTACACACAATTTTTTCATTAATCTCTTGTGGAATTACACACAACTTTTTCATTAAACTATAAGACGTAAGACTTAGTTAAGGATAATAAATTTTTATTTTGTAGGTCATATATTATTATTTTCAAATTGAAGAAAAAGTTATGGAGGAATAAAGAGTTACAAAGGAAATTGAAACTAAAATATTATATGGAAGTGATCAATTTCAATCTTGAAAACTGTAATTATTTATCAATGTTGATTAGTGTTAGGGTTATAATGAACATTTCTAAAATAAGAGTTAATTTTCATTAACTTTATAGTGAAATTGGGCATTGATCTATTCCCAAAATAGCATGAGAAGAAAGAATTAGTCACTTGGGTTATACTAAAAAGGTTGAAAATGAACAACACTTTCTCTTAAATCAATCATCTTATAATCAAATCTACTATAATTTTCAAAATATGTACCATGCCACCAATTCTTTTTACCAGTCACACTTCCAAAATATAAATAAAAAATTATATTCTAATCTTGTATATAACTAATATAAATAATAATTAATAATAAAATAACCTTAACCTCAAATATAGGCCGATAGTATTAGTATAAGTGGGACATATATTTGATTATATACACTTGAAAACAAGTGATAGAATTAGCGATCATTTAATACCATTAACAATCTAGGTTCATATGCAATTTAAAAATAATTGTGGATAATAATTATTAAAGATGCCATGATTATAAAATTGATGGAGTTGATTCTCTCTTCATCAAGAATGAAAATTAAAGAGATATTAATTACTTGTTGGTAGAAATTGTTTCCATTGTATAAATTCTAGTATTTGTTTTTATAAATTAAACTCATTATAGATGTATTACAAATCAATTATAATATAGATATTTATTAAACTAGCAATTATTTTTCAAGGTGTAAAGATACATCACAGAAATTGAAAATGTTTATGATGTTTCTACAAAAATGTTGGAGCAGAGGAAAGATAACAAACTAATGGATGGAGGATGGAGGGGAGAAAATGCGTTGCGTTTAGGCTTGCAATAGTCTCGCACTTGTGTCTATTCCTGTCTCATAGACATTGCTTGAACCACCTGGCTAAATCATTTTTTTACATTCATACCACTATGTTAAAATATTATGTACATATGATATCCAAGCTATAACATGCAAGG
>APFE030835907.1:46306-98357 GCA_000404065.3 Pinus taeda | reverse complement strand
TGTAAATATCTCTGTATTATTATTGAGTATTGTTGCTCAATCAATTCATTGAATTCATTTGGAAATCCATATGCGCGTTTCACACTATTTTATGGTATCAGAGCCTTTTCTCTTGAGTTATTTCTGTTATTCCTTTCTAAGGTCGAGTCCTCTGTAAGCCAGATAGCCTTCACTGAGTCTCAGCTTCGGCTTTGCTCACTGTGATAAAAGCTTACAGTCGTCTATCTCGATACAGAAGTGGATTGTTCGAAATAACTTTTCAGCTGTTGCTCTCTGTACCAGATTTGTTCTTTGTTGGTTCATTTTTTTTAAATTCGTTGTGGTTCCAGCGAATTTTTTTTGTGGCATCATTTTTTATGTTGGACGAGGGTTTCACAAGCTCAGTTACGCTTCCATACTCAGAAGAGAACACACAAATAAACCCGTGTTTGAGAATTGGTGCCGTTGACGGGATTCTGGTGACAGCTTGGAATCCATAACCCTTGCGGTGGGTTCCAAGCGGGTTTCGTCAGACACAACAGTGACAGCATCGCAGGTATTCATTACAGAATTCAATCATCTTGCTGTGGCTACAGTCAAAGGATTCGCCATGCACAGGCTTTTATGATTTATCTTCTCTGTCCATCAAATCAAATCTTGTGGATCTGCAAATCGCTGTGAAGACCAATATAATTCGAATCCACTGGTAGAGTCGTAAAACTGCCTCATGTGGGCCGTTAATTCGAAAAAAAAAATTCGCGGAACTTTGAGAGACAGTGTTACGACTGAACTTTTGCCATGTTTATTCCATTGTAACGAGGACTCAAGTCTAAGCTTCGAAAGTTCCATGTGAGCCCTCCTTTCCAAATCAGAGCTCCGCAATATGTGCAATGGTCCCAGCTGATCTTTGATTGTAACAGCGGTTGTTTGTTATCAGCGACGCCAAATCGACAACCATCGTAACAGCTCAGCAGCCGATAATCTTTTCACCCGCAATACGAAAGTCTTTGATCTGTGATTTTCGTAAACATTTTTTTACTGTCGCCGTGTAGTTTCTAGTTGTTTTTTATCAGTGTTATATACGAACGACGACCGATTAAAATATATGTGCATATATTTGGGCGCTGGACATATTTTATTTGCGGAAAACGAATAAAACCTTGCAAGTTGTGACGTTTCTCTCAGCTGTCATTGAACTGATTTATTGGCCGAGTCATCTCTGCATTCAAGGAGGGTATGTTTCTATGCTCTAGTGCCGAATAAATGTTGCTGGTGTATTTCTGAACAGATTAATAGAGTAAAAAGATCAGCTACAGCCATTCTGGGACCATATTCCTGAGTTAGTACAGCTGGAATTATTCTATACTTATGACTAAAATATTGAAGGTTTCTATGCTGAAATAGAGCCAGGTTCCTTCTTCTTTTTTTTCTAGCTGAGTAGTTCTCACTACACCAGGATCAAGTTTCCAGCAGTAACATCTGTAAGATTTTGTCCGAATTAGTCAGATTTTCTTATTATTTTCTTGAGAAACAAACAGATGGCTTCACTAACCAATCTAATGCTGGAAGGTAGTCAACGCTTTAATGGCACAAACTATAACATCTGGAAACAAAAAATGTTGACCATTTTTGAATATAGGCATCTTGACCAGCTCGTTCTCAACAAAGAACTCTGTCCTGGTACAGCTGGCACCGATCAAGATAAGTTTGATGATCGAAATCGAGAGGTAGTTATGCTCCTTAAGCTCTCTGTCACAGATGATCAGTTACCTCAAATTCCTTCTGGCAAGACAGCTGCTGAGATCTGGCAACAGTTGAAGGAACTACACGAGACATCCGACAAAAGCAGAGCTTTCTTTCTCAAAAATCAGTTGTTGTCCATCATGATGGACGAACATATGTCTTTACAGGAACATCTCAACAAGATTAAAGACATTCGAGATCAGCTCGAAGCCATTGGTCGCACCATGGAGGAAGAAGATATGGTAGTCATCACTCTGAAAAGTCTACCACAATCTTATGAGCACTTCATAGAAACTCTAAACATTACTGCCACTAATGTTGATTTAAAGTTTCCGGCGTTATGCACCAAACTCATGCAGCAGGATCGATGGAAACAACAGTTTGGTAGTGGTGCAGCATCAACCTCCTCATAAAATGCTTTTGCTGCCAAATATCAGTCATCTCAGTCCTTTCAGCAGAAAGGTTCTTCTCAGTCTTTTGATCCTGCTAGGAAGAAAAATGTGCAATGTAACTACTGTCACAAGTTTGGCCACACGAAGAAAGATTGCCGACAGAGAATTGCTTTTGAACAGAAGAAACAGGGAGGGCTTCATCAGACAGCAAATGTTGCAGAACATTCTGAGCAGATAGATTCTGCCTTTTACGCTTTTATGGCTAAAAGGTCTTCCGATCATATTCCATCATCTGCCTGGTACATTGACTTTGGTGCATCACACCATTTCTCTCACAGGCGTGACTGGTTTATTGACTTCTCACCTTTCAGTGATTCCGTGGTATTTGGAGGAGGTGAAAAATACACAGTAGATGGCAGAGGAACAGTTCAAATCCAGTCTGGTGGACGCACACTCATCTTCCTGAATGTGCACTATGTTCCTGGGATGGAAATTAATCTGCTGTCTGTCAGTCAGATTATGAGGAACTCTCCTCAACTTGATGTAGTATTCAGTGCGCACAAGTGCTCTATTATCAACAGAGAGACTAGCCTTACAGTTGCTGTTGGCCTAGAAGATCATGGTTTATACAGGCTTCTTGACACTGGTGATTTTCCAGAAGTGGCTTTAGCAGCTCGTGTTTCTCCCATCAGCACTCTATGGCATCAGTGATATGGGCACCTCAACATGCAGTATCTCTCTCAGCTTTCTAGGGACGGACTTGTGTCAGGATTACCTGACATTCAGACTCAGCAGTTGGGTGTATGCAGCGCTTGGCAATCTGGCAAACAACATCGGTCTTCATTCACGAATGGAGAATCTTGGCGCGCATCTAAGGTACTCCAGTTAATTCATGTTGATATTTGTGGCCCTATGAATACATCTTCTATCTAGTATCACTGCTTGTAAATATTTTTTGCTTATTGTCGATGATTTCAGTAGAAAGATGTGGGTATATTTTCTCAAATATAAATCTGATGCATTTAGTATTTTTCAGAAGTTTAAAACCTTAGTTGAAAAAGAGTTTGGCTGTAATATCATGACTCTTAGGACAGATAATGGGGGGGAATTTTGTTCTTCTGCTTTTTCCAACTTCTGTGAAACTCATGGTTCAAAACGCCAGTTCACTACTCCGTACACTCCCCAGCAGAACAGTGTTGTTGAGCGTCGCAACCGCACGGTTGTTGAAATGGCTCGCTCCATGTTACAACACAAGAATGTTCTAAACAAATTCTGGGCTGAAGCAGTCTTTACTGCTGTTTATCTTCTTAACCGATCACCTACTCAGGCTGTTAAAGGGAAGACTCCCGAAGAGGTTTGGTCTGGTCGTAAGCCGAAGATCAGTCACCTCAAAGTTTTTGGCTCAATTGCATATGTTTGGATTCCAGCTGCTAAGCGTTCTAAGTTGGATTCCAAAAGCCAGAAACTCATGATGACAGGGTACTGTGATCATCACAAGGCTTACAGACTAATAGATATAGCCACTGGTCGTCTTAGCTTTAGTCGGGATGTGGTTTTGATGAAGATAGAGGCTTCTTTCAGTCTTCTTCTTCTGAGCAGTGGTCTAAGGATCAACCACACAGTGTTCTTCTTCCAATAAGTCCACCTGATGGGAGGGATGATGCAACATCCGTGTTTGATAATACACTACCTGAACTTCCTCCGGAAAATAACCCTTCTCTTGCTGCTCCTATTGTTTCTGAACCTTCTTCATCTCCTCCTGATATTGGTTCCTCTACTTCTCGGCCAAAATGGTGGGCTAAAACCATTGGTGATCTTAGGGATGATGAATTTCTTGAAGGACGAACTTCTAGACATAAGAGCAAACAGCAGTCTACAGTAAATTTTGCTCTTATGGCTAATCTGCACAGTATCTTTGAGCCTCAAACTTACTCAAAGGCTAAGGGTATATCTGAGTGGGAACAGGCTATGGAAGCTGAATTCCAAAGTCTTCAAAAAAATCACACATGGACCCTTTCTGATCTTCCTGAAGGAAAAAATCCCATTAGCTACAAATGGGTATATAAAGTGAAATACAAAGCCAATGGAACTCTAGACAAGTATAAAGCTCGTCTTATGGCTCGAGGATTCTCACAGAAGGAAGGCATTGACTATGAGGAGACTTTTGCTCCTACAGCCAAAATGAGTACCATACGGCTTGTCCTTGCCCTAGCTGCTCAGGTTAATTGGAAAGTTCGTCAGATGGATGTAAAAAGTGCTTTCCTAAGTGGTGACTTACAGGAAGAAGTCTACATGACACAGCCTCCAGGATTTAAGATTGCTGGTCAAGAACAGAAACTGTGTAGATTAGCTAAAGCTCTCTATGGATTGAAACAAGCTCCTCGGGCTTGGTACATGAAAATTGATCAGTACCTGACAGATCATGGTTTTCAGCGGAGTCCATCTGATGCAAATCTGTATATCAAGCATACTGGTGATGATATCTTTTTTGTGGTTGTCTATGTAGATGACCTTATCATTACTGGTAGCTCTGCACATTTGATCCATGGGATCAAACAAGACTTATGCAGTACCTTTGATATGACAGACTTGGGTCTTCTTCACTACTGCTTGGGGGTTGAAGTTTGGCAGACTGAGAATCACATCTTTCTCTCTCAATCCAAGTATGCCAATAATCTTGTGGACAGATTCAGAATGCAGGATTGCAAACCAGCCACGAATCCTATGGAACCAGGGCTCAAACTTTCAGCTCAGTCATCCTCTCTTCCTGTGGATGAAACTCTATTCAGGCAATTAGTAGGCAGTCTCATCTATCTTACTGCCACCAAACCAGACATCAGTTTTGCAGTAAACTACATTTCCCGCTTCATGTCAGCCCCTAAAGCTGATCATTGGTTAGCAACCAAACGTGTGCTACGATATGTGCGTGGCACTTCTGATTATGGACTCCTATACACTCGCAGTTCCGATCCTATACTTAGTGGTTATACAGATTCTGACTGGGCTGGTTCGATTGATGATCGTAAATGTACAGCTGGATATGTGTTTAGTCTAGGATTTGGTGCTGTCACCTGGACTAGTAAGAAACAGCAAGCCGTGGCTCTCTCCTCAACAGAAGCAGAGTATCGAGGAGCAGTTAAGGCATCCTGTGAAGCAGTTTGGCTTCGACGTATGCTTGCAGATATGCATGCTTCCCAGACAGGTCCTACTTCATTGTTTTGTGATAATTAGGGAGTGCTCAAACTTGCCAAAAATCCTGTCTTTCATGAACGAACAAAACATGTGGAAACTCATTGCCACTACATTCGCCAGCTTGTTGAAGACGGATCCGTTCAGTTGAGATATGTTCCCACAATAGAGCAGCCTGCAGATATCTTCACCAAGCCTCTTGGTCCTGATAAGTTTGTAAAATTCAGGGGGTCTATTGGTGTTGTAAATAGGTTGAGCATTAAGGGAGGGTATTAGAATAATACTATTTTAGTTTAATGCTCATTCTTTTAGCTGTTGCTAATTTTATTCTTTTAGCAGTTTCTTAGATGAAACTGATTCTTTACATAGAAACTTGATGTTTCTATCTTTGTAAATATCTCTGTATTATTATTGAGTATTGTTGCTCAATCAATTCATTGAATTCATTTGGAAATCCATATGATGACACCGAATCCTTGTGATTGGGTAAATATATGTAAATAAATAAATGAGAAATGTGAACAGTCATTGGGAGATGAACTGAATAGTCTCTCCCTCATGTATATAACAGACCTACTTGATTGAATGGATATACAAATCAGTTTTTGTTTTGTGGAGTCACTGCCTGGCCTGACATATTCTGTCATGAGTCTCGTTGTTGATCTCATTCATTTATTTATCAATTATATATATTACTCATCATATATGGATTTCGACTCTTTGTCCATATATTAGATATTCAATACATGAACTATTGTTCATTACAGTCTCCTAATCCTCCACAATCATATACATGATTGGGTTATTTTCCCGATCTAGATATGGTTGGATCTCATTCGCTAATAGAAAATTCGACGCCTTAACAACTTCCAGAATTTAAATAAATTATACATAGCAGTGAATCTGAATTTACAACTGAAGCCACAGAGAAATAAGCTGCTTAAGGCTTATTCAAATTAGATTAAAACACTGCAATAGCAGAATCCAAAATAAGAATTGAAATCTGAGTTTATCCTTCACAGCCTCAGTGAACAGTGGTGCATGGCTTATGTTAAGAGAACTATAGTTATCTTTATGGAGCAGGCTG
The DNA here is from genome assembly GCA_000404065.3 of Pinus taeda. Lineage (NCBI taxonomy): Eukaryota > Viridiplantae > Streptophyta > Pinopsida > Pinales > Pinaceae > Pinus > Pinus taeda. The sequence continues at coordinate 91,967 of APFE030835907.1, read as the reverse complement.
ATCCCAAACTGATCACAAGTGAGAAATTTTTAACTTCACAAACATAAAATACTAAATAGTAACGTTAAAAATGTTTGCTGGACATATGGTTAAGCATTTCATCAGTTATATTTTTGCATGCATACTTGGCAGTAATTCGTTGCTATTCTTTTGTACAGATTTTGTATGTTTTGGAGTATATTTTACATATTCTATTGATGGGAATTGAGGTGGAATTGAGATTAAATTTGTTAAGCTGCATTTTCTTGTTCTGTATATTTGTATTTGAGGGAAAGAAAAAACTTTTTTATACTCATATTGTGTCTAAAATTCAAATTTTCAGAAAGATGGTAATAACTGCTACATTTGATATAGATTTGTATTACGTTATTTCGTTTCTAGCATGGGATTTGTGTGTTGCTGGAGAAGGAATCTTTTAGTGTGACCAAAGACTCAATTATAAGGAGACAGAAGAAAGAGAGACAAGAAAATGCTTTTAAACATCATGTCATCAAGTAATGCCAAAACTTGGCAATTAGGCCATTTATGAAATACTTATAATTATCTGGCAAGATTTAGAAAACACAAAATACAGATCAACTTCCAAATCATATAGGGCTATTATTGGTGTTTTGTAACTATTTATAATCGTGCAATGTAGCTAGCAGCCCATGTCATTTCTACTGTTAAGTATATATGACCATAACATTCCCCCTACACCTGCTGGATATTGTGATTTTGGTTAGCCTCATCTGCAGTCGATCGGCAATGATAGTAGGCTCTTATGGGGCTGTTTAATACCTGCTGAGGACTGTCCTTCCTGTAATTTGACTGTCTTTGAAGAAGATAGTAAGAAACCAAAGCCATCTTTAGTCGGGGACCTTAAAACATAATTGATGATTTTCTCTCTTTTTTTTAGTAGAAACTACTATGTTATGCACATGGTTTGTGTCCAAATGGTTGGGTTTTTTACACATATTTTAGTATGATAGAGACACATATTTTCCTTTTTAGTAAAGGCAGTAACAAGATTGAAGAATAGTTGCAGATAATGGACTTCCAGAAATACTGATGTTTCTTTGTTCAGGAAATTGCAGTTTCTGCTTTTGAACAGATAATTTCAGATGAACTTCAAAAATCTAAGCAGTCATGTCATGGGGATAGTCGGAGTGCTTTTATTCCTGATAATGATGACGCACTGTGGGACTATGAACCATCAGAAGCAACCAGAAAACTTGATAAAGATGAGTATGAAGAGATTTTACTGGAAATGGAGCGGCTCCTTCATGATGATATTCAAGAAGAGCTAAAGCAAAGAGGTAAGTCAGTTAGAATTCTCTAGCTCACATTACCCCGGAGAAGATTTGGTGCTGTTTGGTTAGGCCGTTGTTCTACACCCTTTTCTAAAAGCATTGAGAATCTTAATTTCTACTCATCACCTAGTGTACACCTCTGGATATTTGAAGATGTTATTCTCCCATTCTTAGATTTGAATTTGAGAAAACCACATATTATATACTGCTCTTAGTCGTGCATTTCCCTCATCAGTAATAGTTTCTTTTGAAATGTGGTATAGTCCTGTTGGTCCCTGTTGAAAATTTTGTGAATCAGCCTGTGTATTAGTTTCTGTCTTTTGTGGTAAACATGTTATCTCTTTTTAGAATCTATTGCTGAATGCTTCCAAGAATATCATTCAGCAATCCTGATATTTTTTCTACCATCATCCCTATTTCTTTATTATTGGACTGTTGATTAAAGAGGTATGCCTTGAACTTTTCTCTGTTTTCTTGGCTGAAATTTGGTATTAGAATCATTGGTCAACAACATATCAACTTGCCTACCTTATGGTCCATAGATCTAAGGTTCTTATTATAGCAATCATTCCAAAACCCTATCCTGTTTCGGCTTGATTCACTTGCTAACTAGATCAGAGGTAAGGTTCTAAAAGGGTGGCCTTCCTTGAAAGCTGTTAACCACCAAAACTGGTAACCCCATAGGAGGAAATTTTTCTCCTACATTTGACAGCAAACTGGTCAGCCAGATAGCCAGCAGCCCTTGCCAACCACCATTAGACGATGATTTTCCATGCGCCTCTGCCACTTGCATCAGCCATATGGCTCTCACCATTCGGCATCATCATTTGGATGATGGTGGGATGCTATTTGAATTATACTTTGAAAGTTTGATCATTTTGCAATCAGGTGCTTATACTTGTTTGTTCTCGGCATTTGGTATAGGTAATGGAGTGATTTGGAAGATTGACATACGTTGGCCATAATTTTGGTCTCTCACCTTACCAGTGGGCGTTAATTTTTGACCCTAGTCCAACAGGGCCTCCCTTAAGGCCCTTTGGGTTATAGGAGGGGCACTACTTGGAAAGTCATATTATTGATAGTGTAGTTCTGTCTTCCCCTATGTCATACTTAACACCTTCCAGCTCACAATGCAAGCCCATATCTCACCTCCATTCTTCGGGTACAACTTGTCATTGGTTCTTGGCGATTTGGCACTCATATGTTCACATACATTGAGTAGGGCCCAAAAACTTTCCCTTGGGAGCTTGATGTAGCTCAAAGAAAAGGAAAGAGCATATCATGGCTACAACGAAACAAGAAAGAAAATGAAAATGCAAAAGATGGTTGGGAGATAAACATTAACATGTGGGCAAAAGCCTAGCATGAGCTTTACCTACCTCATATGGCCATCACTCGGTTCTTGAGCACATAATGTGATCTGAAATTGATCTAAGACAGTTAATTAAGGTATTACAGACTCATGCGCATGGATGTGCCTATGTTATTTTATGCAACGGATCGATAAGATTGCGAAATACACAGACATTGAAGCAGTTAGAGAAAACATAACTGACAAACATGTAAACACAACAAGTTTAATAAGGAGTTCACTCAATACTCTTGGGGTACATCTCCCGGTCCAACCTTCAGTGGTGGCCTCTTTATTATGTTTTCAAAGCAGAGATTTTACAATAGTGAGCTTAGTTTGAGTCTCACACAACAGACATAAATCAGTAGGACTGTACTTGGATCCCCCCCAAGTCTCTGGAGTACACAGACTCTCCTTACTGAAACTCAAACTCTATTGGTCACAGTACTATGAGCCCAATCTGACACTCATACATGACAGGTATATAGAGAGGAGTTCGCTTGAACCTCTCAAGCCTTCTCTGGAGTACACAGACTCTCTCTGGCTTTGTCCGGCTCAATGCTGCCTTTCGCTTTTGCAGGTTAGCTCGACTCCTTTTTTCTGCTCTTAGCTTTCTGCATCTAACTAACTCTGCCTGTTTCTCTGTTAGTTCGTGGCTTTTAAGCCAATTTGCTTTTCGACTGTTCGTTTCCGCTTCCCGACTTTTCGGTTCCCCTGTCTCTAACCCTTTGAATCCCTCTGTTTTGCGTAATCAATATTGCGTAACGCCTCACAAGGAGGTGGACACCTGTTTCATAACGAACTGAGTGTCAGTTCTCTTGGATGTCTTTCAAACGACCGTTTTTACCATTAACTCCAAGAATGCCCGCAAACACGTTCTTCTGCCAATGCATCGTCCACGTCGAACTTCAAATCTTATATAACTCTGCCCGTTTACCCTATCGAATCCAGTCATCCATCGGATTGCGTCTCTGCCGTCAATCTAGAGCTTTCAGATCCTGCGGTCATTGTTCATATCGGGCGGGTAAGTAACACAATGTTTACCCGTTCGATGTGAGCGGTTTTCTCTCTCTTCCGGCGAACGTGTGTCACTTGCTGTGTGGCATTGGGTGGGACTTGGTTGAAACCGCTTACCGCCTCGAAGCCCTTCCGATATCCTGCCGGTTTTGTGGGACCCCACCTTTGACAGAATCGACACGATATCCATTATGTTTATAACTTTTCGGATCCGGGTTGTTCGGGGCTTTTCCTTCTCTGAGGGGTTTGCCCGACGAAATGCGATTGGCGACCAAAAACCACCCCTGTTTCTCAAAAGGACCTCCCGTTTTGCCAATTCGTGATAGCGCGCGTTACCATGGATCAACGGTCTGCGCACTTGACCCAGGGTCCTCAGTGCTCCACGCTGTTCACAAATTACAACTGTTTCGAGGATATTATTGATAAACTCGTTCTTTGAAACTTTGGCATGAATTTACAGAGTTCATAAAAACTTAGGGAGTGTTTTAGGATCCAATTCGGATCACGACCTTCCCACTGAAAAATCTTTTGAACCACCACAATCAAGTGAGGGTATACATTCCTCGCTTGCCCAATTTCTATCCATTTTACACTGCTTGGTTTTGAACCTTTGAGCCCATTCCTGAGGTACTCAACATCCCCTTTGCGCATAGTTCTCACCTTTCTGTCCAGAACTGTATTTACCTGTAATTCATTAAGATTTTCAAGCAATAGATCATCAATGGAAGGCAATTGACTCTGCTCTTTGGGATCTTCAATCAATGAAGGTTCAAATAGTCTCAAGCTGTCTGCATTAACAACTGAGTAGATGTGCATGTAAGCTGACAAATCAAGGCGAAAAGCATTCTCACCAATTTTTTCAAGTATCTTGAAAGGTCCATACCTTATTGGCTTCAGCTTCTTACCTTCACCTTGCATTCTGTCTTTGTTGATATACAACAAGACTTGATCACCAACTTGGAAACTATGCTCAATCCGATGCTTATCATGCCTTGCCTTGTACTTGGCTTGGCTCTTTTCCAGCTGTTCCTGTACTGCCTAGTGAATCTCTTGGATTTGTTCAATGAACTTGGTTGCCTTGACCACATCACTGTGTCCATCAACCGCTATGTCTTTACCAAAGACAAAATCTAAGGGAGACCTTGGTGTGAAACCAAAACAGGTCTCAAAAGGAGATCTCTATGTAGAAGAATGTTTAGCACGGTTGTAAGCATGCTGCACATAACATAAATGTTCATCCCAAAGCTTGGGATGCTTGCTGCAATAGCCTCCAAGCAACTGGATCATTGTCCTGTTGACCACTTCTGTTTGGCCATCTGTTTGTGGATGAAAGGCTGTGCTCTTCTTCACGCTGGTGTCCATCAATTCCCACAGACTTGACCAAAAATTCCCAACAAATAGGGAATCTCAATCAGATATAATGGAAGTGGGTAATCCAAAATGAAACCCATACATGCTGAAAGAACAACTTTGCTGTTTGTTCAGCTGTAATCTATTTGTTACAAGGTATTAAAATACACATTTTGTTGAACCTATCCACAATAACATATAAATAGTCATGACGTTTTCTAGATTTAGGCAGTTCCCCAACAAAGTCCATGGAAACACTTTCCCATGGATGAGAAGGAATTGGTAGTGGAGTGTACAAGCCTAGTTTTCTATTGCTGGGCTTGCTTTTAGCACACATAGTACACCCTCTTACATTCTAGAAACTGTTTCATTCATTTTTGGCCAATAACAAAATCTTTGCAGCTGTGCAACTGTTTTACTTACACCAAAGTGACCTGATATTAGAGAAGTGTGTGTTTCTCGAATTATCTTTACTCTTTCAGTTTGGGGGATGCATAACTTTCCAAAATGATACAAGAGTTGGTTCTTAACATGATAATCCAATTCTTCTACTTGTTTGCCACGACTTAAAGTTGCATATACATCTTTAAAATCTATATCTTGAGCATACTGTTCAATATAGCTTTCATGCAATACTAAATTATGCTTAAGTATAGTAGATGCGTTTATGATTGGTTTGGTCAACATACCTGCAACTTTATTGTGTATGCCCTTTTTATCTTTGATGACAAGATGAAACTGTTGTAGAAAACCCATCCACCTATAGTGTCTTGATTGCTGCAACTTAGTTTGGGAGTGTAAATATTGAAGTGGTTGATGATCAATATGTATAACTGTCTTTTTGCCCTTTAAATAATGTTTCCACTTTTTCACACTCTATACTAATGCATACAATTCCTTATCATATGTGGGATAATTAACTACTGCAGAATTAAATGTCTCAGAATGATAACATTATGGGTTTACCGTGTTGCATCAACACTGCTCCCATGGCATAGTCACTGGCATCTGTTTCAATCTCAAATGGTCTTTGAAGATCGGGCAGTGCTAGTACTGGGGCTGTACTAATTTTTTCTTTTAAGGTGTCGAAGGCTTTCTGCTGTTTGCCTCCACACTGAAACACCTTGTTCAATCCGGTTAAAGCATGTAAGGGAGCTACAATCATAGGAAAAGTTAGCAATAAACTTTCTCCAATACTGCTCTTCTCCTAAGAAGCTTCTAACTTCTGTAGCAGATTTGGGTTTAGGCCAGTTTATAATGACTGCAACCTTAGAGGGATCTATCTTCAATTCACCATCCCCTACAATTTGACCCAAATAATTCAAAGATGTTTTGCCAAATTCACATTTTGAGAGCTTAACATAGAGATTTTCTCTTTTCAAAACATGTAGAGTCTGCTTGACATGCTTCAAATGTTCTTCCCATGTTTTACTAAATATAAGAATGTCATCTAAATATACAATGACAAAATCATCAACAAAAGGCTTGCGTACATCATTCATTACTCTCATGAAGGTATCAGGAGCATTAGTTAAGCCAAAAGGCATTACTAACCACTCATACAATCCTTGCTTTGTTTTGAAAGCAGTCTTCCATGCATTTTGCTTTGCAACTCTGACCTGATGGTAGCCACTATGCAAATCCAACTTGGAAAAATAAACAACTTCTTTTAACTGATCTAATAGATCATCTATGTGAGGAAGGGGATAACGATTTTTTATTGTTATCTTATTCAGTGCTCAATAATCAATGCACATTCTCCATGAGCCATCTTTCTTTCTCAGCAAAACAATTGGAGACCCACATGGTGATGTTCTAGGTCTTATAAACCCTTTCTCGAGCAGCTCTTGTACCTGCTTCTTGATTTCTGCATTCTCTAAAGCGGACAACCTGTACATTCCGATGTTAGGCAATGGAGCATCTTGCTACAAATTAATATCATGTACTATTTCCTTTTGGGGTGGCAGACTTTTAGGTTCTTGAAATAGTATATCATATTCTGAAACAACTTTTTCTAAACCAGCGTGCTGTTTAGCATTACAACCCTCAAATATACTGGTTTTATTAGGTTTCTTTTCGTTTACAACCATTAGTAAAAATTGTTTGCATGAATTTACAATTCTTTTCATCTGCCCTGAGTTTATGAGAGTATAATTATTCTTGAGTTTATGAGCTCTTACAAAATGTTCGATTCCATCTTTAACAAGTTGATATTTGTTTTCAGCTCTATAGAAAATAGCTTTCCTATCGTACAAATAAGGACTTACTAAAACAATTCCACATATGTCCAAAGGAACTATATCTAACTCAACCTCATCTACAATTACTGACCCAAAAGAAAACTTAAGTTTACATTGTCTAGTCACTTGTAGCTTTGCTTTATCACATAACCAACCTAATGGATATGACTTCTTGTGAGGTGTGGTTAATAATCCCAACTTCTTTACAATTGCTTCAAAAATTAAATTTACTTGTGAGCCACTATCAAACAAAGTATCAATCTTTTGATGCTTGAAAATAACTCGTATATGAAAAAGCTCATGCCTTTTCCTCTCATTTTCTTCATTTTCAGTAGATTGTGCAGAATTATTAGTAGATGCTTAAGAATTTTTACCTTTTATAACTCTCGCTGCGATTGTTGTTTCATCTCCCGAGTCTGACCCCAAATCCTTTTGAATAGCTGCAGTAGTCTTCTTCTTTTTGCCATTGAACTTCTTGGGTCTCAGCTCCGGATGTAGAATTTAGCAATGTTCATCATCATGTCCATCCTTCTTGCAGTGAGTGCATGAAGGCTTGGTCTTTTGTACAACATTTGTCTTCCTCTCTTTCCATTTCTGTTTTCTCTTTTCCTTGCTTTGATTTGCAGTGGGTTTTGATGATCCCCCAACTTCTGGGTTCACATTCTTGCCTCTAGCGTCTAGATGTTTAGCCTGAACAGATACTTCATCTATGCTAACGGGATTAAACATGAGAATGGTGTGCTTTAAATAGCTGTGTAGACCACCTATATACTTCAACAGAGTTTCAGGTGAGTCCAAAGAAATTCCTAGAATCAAAGCTCTCTTTCTAAATTCTTGAGTGTAGCCTTGTACACTTTGCCATTTTAATTGGCGAAGAGTTTGCCAACTCATCATGGCTTGCTGCATATAAGCTAGTGGATAGAATTTCTTTTTAATTGCAAAAACAAATTCACTCTAGACAAAAAGAATTTTACCATGCTTCTTCATGTCAGCGTGTATCCTGCCTTCCCACCATACCAAGGCGGTGCCTCCAAGGCATAGGCTGGCCAACTGAATCTTACTTTTGTCTGAATCAATGCTCTGCGCTTTGCAATACACATCAATTTGTCTAATCCAATTATCCAGCTTCTTTGCATTCAACTCTCCATCATATATCGACAAATCAAATTTAACATCTAATTTAATCAAAGATGTTTTCTTTTTATTTTCAGGGCTATTAGGAGGTGTGGGCAACTTTTCTTCTTTCCCTTTTCCTTTAGAATGGTCATGGAGGAGAGATTCTTCTACTCCTTTATTTTGTTTGGAGTTTGCTGAATCTTCTTCTCTACCTTTCTTAAATTCTCTATACATTTCCTCCACCATGGCTCTCATGGTGATGAAACTATCCATGAATTGGGAGTCTGATTCCAAGGGACTTTCTTCTGAAATTTTCCTCTTAGGGTAGACTCTTCCAATTTCTGGGTTAGCTTCAACCAACTCTCCTTCTCCTAATTTGAGCTTTGTCCTAGTTAGCATTCAACAACAAAATCCAACACAAGCTTGTCTAACCTTAACAACCTAGAGCTCTGAAACCACTTGATCTGAAATTGATCCAAGACAATTAATTAAGGTATTACAGACTCATGTGCATGGATGTGCCTATGTTATTTTATGCAACGGATCGATAAGATTGCGAAATACATAGGCACTGAAGCAGTTAGAGAAAACATAACAGACAAACATGTAAACACAAGAAGTTTAATAAGGAGTTCACCAAATACTCCTGGGCTACGTCTCCTGGTCCAGCCTTCAGTGGTGGCCTCTCTATTATGTTTTCAAAGTAAAGTTTTTACAATAGTGAGCTCGGTAGGACTATACTTGGATTCCCCCCAAGTCTCTGGAGTACACAGACTCTCCTTACTGAAACTCGACCTCTATTGGTCATAGTAGTATGAGCCTAATCTGAGACTCATACATGACAGGTATATACAGAGGAGTTTGCTTGAACCTCTCAAGCCTTCTCTGGAGTATATAGACTCTCTCTGACTCTCTCTGGCTCTGTCCGGCTCGATGCTGCCTTTCGCTTCTGCAGGTCAGCTTGGCTCCTTTTTTCTGCTCTTAGCTTTCTGCATCTAACTAACTCTGCCTGTTTCTTTGTCAGTTCGTGGCTTTTAAGTCAATCTGCTTTCTGACTATTCGTTTCCGCTTCCTGGCTTTCCGGTTCCCCTGCCTCTGTCCGTTTGAATCCCTCTGTTCTGCGTAATAAATACTACGTAACGCCTCATAGGGAGGTGGCCACCTGTTTCATAACGAATTGAATGTCAGTTCTTTTGGACGTCTTTGAAACGATCGTTTTTACCGTTAACTCCAGGAATGGCCACGAACACGTTCTTCTGCCAACGCATCGTCCAGTTGGACTTCAAATCTTATACAACACCTTTCTATTTACCACATCGAATCCGGTCATCCATCGGATTGTGTCTCTGCCATCGATCTGGAGCCTCCATATCCTATGATCATCGTTCATATCGGGTGGGTAAGTAACACAACGTTTACCTGTCCAATGTGAGCAGTTTTCTCTCTTTTTCGTCGGACGCGTGTCACTCGCTGTGTGGCATCAGGCGGGACTTGGTTGAAACTGCTTACCGCCTTGAAGCCCTTCCGATATCCTGCCGATTTTGTGGGACCCCGCCTCTGACGGAATCGACGCGATATCTGTTATGTTTTATAACTTTTTGGGTCCGTGTCGTTCATGGCTTTTTCTTCTTTGAGGGGTTTGTCGAGGTTTCTAATTGCATATCAGAAACCACCCCCGTTTCTCAAAAAGACGTCCTGTTTTGCCAATTAGTGACAACGCGCGTTACCATGGGCCAACGGTCTGCGCACTTTACTGAGGGTCCTCGTTGCTCCGCGCTGTTCACAAATTACAACTGTTTCAAGGATATTTCTGATAAACTCGTTCTTTATAAGACTTTGAAACTTTGGCATGAATTTATAGAGTTCATAAAAACTTAGAGAGTGTTTTAGGATCCAATTCGGATCATAATGCTCATGTTATCACAAAATCTAGCAAGGCCCCAAGGGGGGGAAACCTGCGGGACAATAACTAGACTAAGTGACAACAATGGGACAATGGCCCACTGTCACCACAACCAAGGTCCCTGTGAAAATTCCTACACTGAAGGAACCCCTATTGCAGCAGATCTGAAACTACTTCACCTAAATTTTTAAATTACATTCATCAAGTTATTCTTCTGAATACTAAAGCAAATTACTTCTGCAGCCTACACTAATTTAATATTTGATCTCATGAAACAGAGAACAGAGGAAAGAACAAGATACATAGGGCACACTTATTTTTGGACACAAAAGTCCTCAGGAAAAACCAGTAAGGGAACCAGAAAACTGGTGTAACAGTTTTGAGGGTTTATTATTATGCATGGGAAATATCTGAAGACAAATTTAGGATGCTCATCTAGCAATCCTTTATAGAGAAAATAATGATGGAAAATCTGAGTGAGTTTTACCTCACTTCACCTGGCAGAATTCCGGTTGATCTGGCACAAGACTGGCTAAGCTCCGCTATTTCTACGCTGGCCCTATGTCAGCCCTGTGTCAACTTCTCTGCCCTCTACATCAGCTATCTCGGCTGTTCCGATAGTTTCCGACAAATTCGGCTGTTCTCGGCAGTTCTGGATTCTGCTTGACAGACAACTTTTCTGCTCTGCGTTGGCCCTTCTGGCTCTGCGTCAGGGCTGCGTGGGCCCAGAATGGCCCAACGTCAACTCTCCCTGCTACTACGCTACTTCTCTACAAGCTCTCTCCGCCTCTGTGTTAGTATTCTCCGGAAAGTCCTCCCAAATTCTCATTGTCCCTTTGCTGCTGAATGATCACCTAGCTCGAATTTCTCAGCTTCCTAGCCCCATAAATTGAACTCTAGATCAATTCTCTCTCTCTCTCTTTGTGTATTTCCAAATGAACTCCAAGCCTTCATTTTATACATTTCTTGTTGAGTCTTCAACGATTGAGATTAAGTCTCTAATCAACGGCTAAGATTAAAACATGACTTGATCCGTCTTCTAGATCATTCTCACACATATTTTGATTAATACCCATTAATATTTTAATTTCCCTAGGTTTAGACTTAGGAACTCCATTAAAAATATTAATTATTTTAATAAAATACAATCCAGGTGGAATTTCACCAAACGGTTTTTGGGTTCTTTAGCACTCATGTGCTTAGCCTCCCCACCAATTTTGAAGGCTGGAGCACTTCTGATGCTACCAAAAACTAACAGTCCCCTGCTCTTTACATAAATTCATCGATGGGAGGAGTCCCGATATGATTATGATCACCTATAATAGATATGCTAGGCTTGAAGGTTCAAGGTGATGGAGCTAGAGCTCATTTGAAGAGAGGCTCAATAAAGGTACGAGGCTTCAAAACAACGAACCTCTCTCAAAGAAAAACCCTAGAAAAGAAGGCAGAAGATGTTATGAACATAATTCATAAAAAAACAATAAAATTAATGTAAACAATAATAATCATAATAAAGTTAACTAAATAGTCATTAGTAATGAAGAGGCATGTCTTAAAGACATGACCATTCATGAAGAGGCACCTGTCTAGGTATATAAGCAGGGCCTCAATTGTAACATTCACACCATCTCATTAATTCTTATATATAATCAATTACTTGTCCTACAACGAATATTCTTGTCTTCGAAGTATTATGAAGATTATTGTTGCGCTTATGAACCTTGTTCGTTACAATGGCATCAGAGCCACATTCTCTGATCCCGGACATTGGCCATTAATGTCTTCGCCAACGTAGTTGTTGTCGTGATCAAGCGTTTCACTATTTAGTTGGAGGTTTTCCATTCTGCCATCAAGCCTTTGGGCTTTTAAAAAAAGAAAAAAAAGTAAAAAAACAAAGAATATATAATTTTAAGAAAAAGGAAATTCTTAGAAAAAAAGACGAAGAAAAAAGATATTATCTATATATATATATATATATAATATATATATATATATATATATATATATAATATAATATATATATATGGCAAAAAAACTAATAAAAAGAAAAGAGCTTAAAAAGTAAAAAAAATTCATATAAAATATTTTCTTAAAAAAAAGAAGAGCAACTTACATGCGTTGCGTCTGACCCACCGCCTCTGCCTACGCTGTGAACTATCGACCGAGCAAGGTTTCACAACCATCCGCAATTAGGAATAGGCACACAACCCAACCAATTGCCAATTTTGTTTGCTGTATGCCCCTGCTCCGACTGCTGCACAAATCACCCAACAGGCCGTATTACCCACGCTCTGGCTACCCCTGTGCCGCCATTCCACAATCGTCAACTGTTATTGATTGGAGGCATGTTTACCAACTCTATATGTCTGCAATCCTTTCACAAGGAAGTGCTTGACACCCACAAACTTGACATACAAAATACACCATATGTCCACTCCTCGACTCAACAATCCAATGTCCATCCTTCATCGACGGACCGCCCCATTGCTTCCACATCCATTGTCCAAATAATCCTGTCTATACCATTGCTGGAAAACATGTTTGTCATCGAACATCTGACCAGTTCGTTGTTCAATTCGTGGGTCACTTTCAACATAATTAGCACGTGAGCACATTCGCTGGCCGACGCAACTCTCCATGAAGGTGGCTTCTCGTTCTAAAAAAAATCTAAAGATTCTTAAGTTTTGATAAGGGTTATCAAGGCTATTGATTTAACACTCCAAGTTTCTACGTAAGAGCAACTGTCAAGGATTTATGTCAAAACTTCGAGAAAATTTTATATATATATATATATATATATATATATAGGAATAATTATTTTCAAGTTAATTTAGAATTTCCAACGTGAACTTCCCAAACCTTGAAGAGATAAATAAGTAAGATATAAAAAAGGAAGTTCATTTAAATTAAGGACTATTTCTAAGTTTATAAGATGATATAAAAATATAAAAAGGAGTATTGAACCCTCAACATCGCATAAATATATATATATTATATATATATATATATAATAAAAAAGACATTTGAGAAGTGGAAGTTGTATCCAAAAAAAAGGTTGTAAGGGATTTAATACTAAGGGTTAAAAGAAATAAATTAAAAGTATTGAAGGGTTAATAAAAGTTAAAGGGGTTACTTTTAAAATGCTAGACTCATCCGAAAACGAAAAAGATGGAGTCTAATTCAGAAGTAAAGGAAGGAAATTTTTCCTATAAAGGTCTTTCCATTACATATTGTAGACTAATTATATTAAAAGGGAACATCCAGGGGAAGGAGATTAATATCGCTATTAGCACAAGTGACAAAAAAAATTATATCAATGTTAATCTAAGTCACCTGACACAGGGACACAAGACACAAGGATTCGAGTGCCCGACATGAGCACGTTGACCCCCCAGAACATGACATGTTAGGACACGTTATATATATATATATATATTAAAAATTAGATATTTCTTAGACAAATTCTCATTCGTGAAACAATTTCAAACACAGATCTAGATGTAAGTTTTACAAAGTAACATTATGCATACAAATACAATTGTGACAGATTCATCAATGATCCAATAGCAGAAAGACAAGAAACTGCAATTTTCTCATTATGTCATCAAAATCAAAATGTGTTGCATAGGTAGTAGCAATGTCAATGGCAAATAGAAATAACAAATACAAAACAACTACAAGCCTCAAGGAAGTAGGTAGCTCATGAGTCATCAATCATCATCATCAAAATTAGCATCACTGTCATCATCATGGTCACCACTGCTCTCCTTTTTTGCATCCTCCTCCTTTGTATCTAATGTCATCTCTGCATTTGCTCGTGTGGAGGATAACCCCTCAATAGTATCACCATCATCAAAAGTGACAGGCTCTAGCACTGGTTCATTAAGATCCAAGTTGGCCAATGCCAACACAACACTGCTGTCCAAACCCATTTCATCAGGAAAGACATCCCACATCTTTGTCTTTCCCTTCGACCACTCATCCCTCTACCTGTAAATAAGGCGAAGGTTGGTCTGCACATACACCATTGTCTCTACCCTGGACTGCTCAAGCCTGCTCTTCTCGACACTATACAAATTCCCATATGTGTTCCAGTTCCTCTCGCAACAAGAGGATAAGGTCACCGGAGAGATGAGCCTCTTGGCTAACTGCTGTAGAGGAGGGATTGTTGCCCCATGAGTTGCCCAACAAGAATAGGGCTTCTTAGTCCCTTTGTCTCTAATCACATCATATCCTGCAAATTGACCAATGCTAGTGGAAAACTCTGCAAAGAGATCCTCCACCTCAATGCATCCTTCCTCCCTTGTGAAATTTCACCATCCATGTGAGGAGGGAATTTGTGGGAAGGTCCACCATTCAACCACTCATGGCTGTAGTATTTTGGGTTCAATGAGTGAGCCAAACAATGCAAAGGTGTGCAGTTCTTGTCCCATCTGCTAACAAGAATATCCTGTGTGGTTGTGAAGAAGGCCTCTGATGATGTCTCATACTCGTGGCACTCACTTTGTAAAATAATGGTCCTCACAGACTCAATCATGGAATCCCATCCCTCATAAACCTCTCCTAGGATGGGTTGGTCTGTATCTGCAAATCGTAGCAAAGCAATAATAGGGTCCGTGATCTTAAAAAGTAGATCTACCCTCTCCCACCAAGCATCATCTAACATTGTGTCCTTCACTCTTTTTAAGGCTGCTTGATTTGTCTTCCTCCAAAAAGAGAAAAACTATGAAATAACCATGTCTCCAAGTGCGGTCTTGACCTCCCTCAACCTCTTCAACATGATGAATGAAGAGGCAAACCCTGTATCTGCAATCTTCAACAATGATTGGTTGGTGTACACATTATAGATTGTGGGGGCACTTTTATGATTTTGTACAAAGTTGCGGATATGAAATGCATCCTCAATAATACTTCCAATCCAAAGCACATCGAAAGCAATAGATTTAAGTGTTAAATTCAAGGAATGGACAATGCAAGTTTTCCAAAATACTTGTGGATATTTAGCTTCCATAATCATGCCAACAACCTTGCAAACAGGTGCATTATCTATAATGATTTGCACACAAGAATCAACACCTACATCTTCAATAACTTTAATGAACAACTCACCCATATATTTTGCATCCTTGTATTGTGGAAGTGCATCCACTGATTTCAAGAAAACTGGACCATTCAAGGAAGACACCATGAAGTTGATGAGTGGGTGGCGTGCTGGATCTGTCCATCCATCAGAAACAATGTTAATCCCAAATGTTGGCCATGTTGACTTAATAGGCTCAAGCATTTTGCCCAACTCTTTCTTTGCCTTAGTCAACATGTGGTTCTAAGTTTCTCTAGCCCAGGAGGCGCATACCTTGATGGAACCCCTTGAGTTAGAGCTAAACACATCTCAATAAATAAAGGTGAGCGTGAAGATTCCACGGAAGATTAATCTAGGATGGTCAGATCCATTCTCAGTCCGACAATTTTGTCTATGACTCAGAGGATCATATCGTCTTGTATCAACAAATATGAGAGTTCTGAGACTAGAGATATTCATAATAGGAAAAGAGATCAAGCCCTTTCATAAGTAAGCTTTGAGGACAAATCTTTTTGAAGAGGAAGTTAATGTTATGAATGTAATTCATAAAAGAATAATAAAATTAATGTAAACAATAATAATCATAATAAGGTTAACTACATAGTCATTTGTAATGAAAAGGCATGTCTTAAAGACATGACCATTCATGAAGAGGCACCTGCCTAGGTATATAAGCAGGTCTCAATTGTAACATTCACATCATGTCATCAAGTCTTATATACAATATTGAATATACAATTACTTGTCCTACAATGGATATTCTTGTCTTCAAAGTATTCTAAAGATTATCACTGCGTATACGAACCTTGTTTGTTACACAAGACCTAGGGTTTTGAGGTTTCTCGACGGTAATAGGTATTCACAAGGTCGAGGCCCAAGAAGAAAGAACTTCTTATGATTTGTTCCAATGATACTAAGTTTATACAACCCTCAGAGAAGTCCCCAAGGTGAGAGAGAAAGACCTAGGTTTTCCCTCTTGGAGTAACACCTAGGGCAAGAGATTTTATGGATGGAACTCGGGCAGATGCCCATCAAACTTGGAGCATATGTAGCTTAGACCCTGAGCTTGATGTCTGGAGCCTCGAATTTCCGAAATATCACCTCCCTAAAATTTCCATGTAAGCCTTAGATTTCCACCCTTCCTTTAGGGGACTAAAATTTAGGAGGAGAAAATATGGAGAAAGAGAAGCTTGATCACCAAAATCCTTGGACTAGTGCCTAGTTTTTTGGGGAATGGAGTCTTGACATGCTGAAGATAAGATAAATCGTCTTCTAAGGAGGCTTGAAATCTATTCCCTAGGTACCAAGTTAAAACATTTACTCTCTTCAAGATATAATGGAGTTTCAGGAAGAATTCAAAGATATTCATTCACTAGGAACATTCATTACATGCCTTGCATTGGATAGCATATGCAATACTCTACTAGAAAAGCTTTCCAAATTTAATCTTCAACAATTAGGGCACAAATTCGCATATTCTAGAGCTACAATTCCATACATTAAACAATGTTCAAAGAAAAATTCCATCAACATTAAGCAATTACAAAGAGACATGCAATATATCCATCCACCATTCAAGAAGAAGCTCTAAAGAAGAAACCTGAATCATCTTCCACACATCAAAATGCATCTCCAGTAGCTCCAAAGAGAAAGTGTGAGTTCTTTTACAAGATAACTAATCCAAGTGTGATGCTGATCTCTCACAAATGAGAGTAAGTTCTATTTATATGATTCTCACTAAGTTGAATTAGCCTAATTAGGCCCCAAAACATGAAAATATTGGGCAAGAACAAGCCTTGGTCACAAGACGACTAAGTAGCTTTCACAGATTACAAACTAGCCATCCAAATGCTAACCAAAGAGATGATGTCATGCTGATGTAGGGCCTGTTACTGCTCAAACTAGCAGGGGTTCCTAGAGGGGCACTTGCTAGGTCAAGAGCAACAATGAAGCTAAAGCCCACTATCACCACAACTAAAGCTTTCTACTATTTACAGACATTCATGGATGGGACGAAACCGGGTATATGGAGAATCACTTGTGAAGGGTAGATCCAAGATGGATGTGAAGTGATTTTAATGACCGCTTCCTAGGGGAGACTAAAGAATGGGACTTGCTTGCTTCTTAAGCAAGGTGTTGGAAAATGTAACTATATTCGGTCTTTATTAATACTTGAATCATCATGTAATGTACTTGTCAAAAGAATAAATAAAATAATTTTTATTGTTATTATTGTGACTTATTAAAGCATGGGTTTCATGCTTGGGTCACTTTTTTTTAGGTCAAACTCCCCATTGAGGGCTTCTAGGATTTATTTTGAGTCTATAGAGTCATTGTACATTTAAAGATACCCTTCTTGCGCTTTTGAATCATGTAAAAAGGTTAAGTATTGAGTCAAATATGAATTATGTAACCTCCATACCATGTTGGCCTAGAAGAAGATCAAGTCGGCCTAAGGACGCTATTTGACCCCACATGAAGCCTATACAAGGAAGCTCATAGAATTCATTTGGAGTATCATTCTCACACACAAGGTCGAAATCTCTTGTAGCTAGAAAAAGTGTGAAGTTCTCTTGTAGCTGGGAAAGAGTGCGAAGTGTGAAAATTTCTAACATGAAATTCTACTGCAGTAAGTGATTTGTTTCTCCTACTTAATTTTCCACAATAAGTTAATTACAAAACCCTTAAGTAAACATCAAAGTAAATTCTATTGCAATTGTCACATAATACTATAATAGCATAGAGAAAAGAACAATGAAATACAAGCACAAGAATCAATCACATCAACATAGTTATTTTTGGACAATAGACCCTGGAAAAACCCAATGTGGGAAAACCGGTGCAGCAGATGAGGGTTTAGTTATTATCCTTTAGCAACAATCTTTTTACAAGGAATGATTTGCAAGACATAGAGAAACCTCTGAGAAAACACCTGAGATAATTTATCTCCACCCTTTGGAGAAATTCTGACACCCAAGAGACCCTCCAACCTCCAATGCGTCACCTCTGCGTCATCTCTTCATGAGGACTGCGTCCCTTGCTGTGCTGCCTCTTTGAGCTGCCCCTCTGATGCACTACGCCCTCTCCTCCCCAGTCTCCGATTGATGCTGATATGCTCCTCTTCCTTCACCCTGCAATTCTCCCTCTGAAATCTAACTCTTACTTCTTGAGAATCGATTTCCCTTGGGTTACTGAGTATTTGCCTAGTGTGTCTCCAAATGACTCTCAAGTCTTCATTTATACTTTTCCTGTGAAGTGATCAACGACTGTGATCTAATCTCTAGTCAACGACTAAGATTAAATTAGACTTGATTCTCATCTCTTAGAAGCTTCTCACCCATATTTTCATTAATACTCATTAATATTTTAGTTTCACTAAGTTTAGACTTAGGAACCCGCTTAACAATATTAATTATTTTAAGAAAATACAATCTGGTGGAATTTCACCAAACGATTTCTGGGTCTTGGAGATCTCATGTGTTCTAGCCCCTCCACAAAATTTTGGAGCTAGAGCACATCCGATGCTACCCAAAAATCAACACTCCCTCTTAGCGAGGAATGTGCTCTAGCAATACTTCCCAGCATAAGTATCACACTGATCTACGACATTGGTCCTCTGCACTACTGATGCTCAGCATGTTGCGCTTCATCCACTGTGCTGCTGCAACCTGTACTGTTGCCCATGACACTGCCACTGTCACTGCTGCATCTGTATTGCAACTCCCTCTTAAGAACTGAACTATCCATTTCTGCTACTGAAACAGATTCTCAATCATCTCCATCTCCCTGAAATAAACAAAGTTTGTTGTTCATAGAGGCTTGGTGAGAATGTTTGCCACTTGTTCTCCTGTCGGAGTGTACTGTAACTGTATTGCACCTTGCTGGACACAGTCTCTGATAAAGTGACACTTGATGTCAATGTGCTTCGACCGATCATGAAAAACTGGATTCTTAGAGAGCTTGATGCAACTCTAATTATCACACAAAATGTTGGTCGTTTCCATCCTTCTCCTAAATAGATTCACCAGTAAATTTCTAAGCCATATGGCTTCACACGATGTTGTGCTAGTTGCCATGTATTCTGCTTAAACTAAGTTCAGAGCTACAGACTTCTCTTTCCTACTACACTAGGAGGTCATTCTTGATCCAATGTTAAAACAATACCCAGTGGTAATTTTTCGAGAACTTGCAACCTAATTTGCATGAGTGAACCCACTCAGTGTGATATCAATGCCTCGGGTGTACATTAATCCATGCTCAACTATTCCTCGTATATATCTGAGAACATCTTAGCTGCTCTTATATATTTGAGAACATCTACAGTCCTGCATTTTGAACCTTTTTAAAATTTCTCTATGTATCTCCCTTGTCCAAGGAAAATTCCACCTTTCTGCTGCCAAACTTCCAACCCCAGAAAATAATGCATTCGTCCCAAATCCTTCATGTCAAATTTTGTAGCTAGGTTTTCCTTGCAATCTTTGATGAGCCTAGATGAACCTGTCAGGAAAAGGTCATCCACATATAACACTAGAATTAGAGGCTCATTCTCTACAATCAGATAATAGAGGTTATGATTTGCGTCACTCTTGACGAATCCCATCTTCTGCAAGTAACCATCAATTCAACTGTACCATGATCTAGGCGCTTGTTTAAGCCCATACAAGGCTTTCTTCAACCTACATACATGAGTTTTCTATCACCTCGTTCAAGAATGCAGTCTTGACGTCCATCTGGTGAATCTCCCACCCCATATGTGCTGCAAGGGATATCATAGATCTAATAGAAGTATACCTGGCTACTGTGGCGAAGGTTTCTTCGTAGTCTATCCCTTCCTTCTAAGCACACCCCTCAGCCACAAACCTGGCTTTGTATTTTTCCACACTGCCATCTGCAGCATATTTGACCTTGTAGATCCATCTCGAACCTACAACTGATTTGTTTTGAGGCATAAGTACCACTTCCCAGACATCATTGATCATTATGGAACTGTATTCCTCCCCCATAGCATCTATGCATACTTGATGCTGAACGACCTCCTGAAAACTAGAGGGTTCTCCAACCTGAGCCACCAAAGCTTGGTATCTATTTGATTGTCTACATTCCCTTTTCTCGTTCCTAGGAGTTCCAATGAAATCCTTTGCATCCCGTAGTATCTGTCAAATTTTTGGCTCGTTCTTCCATTGGTAGTGGGTAGATCTATTTTCACCTGTTGTGATGCCTCTGGATTCTTGTCCTTTGGAGAAATACTGATGCTGGTTTCTGGTTGTCGAAGTGGCTGGACCAATGGCTCATCCTTTGACTGCTCTTTGGAAGGCATTTCTCGGGATTTCCTAAAAGCTCTGTCCTCCATGAACTTTACATCCCGTCGTACTACGATCTTTCTATTTCGTGGAAGGTAGATTCTATATGTCTTAGCATTCTCGCTCTATCCCACAAGATATCCTTTTTTTATAGTTTGATCCAACTTCTTCCTCTTTTCTTCGGGTATATGGCAGTATGCCAAGCTCCCAAATATTCTGAAATGACTCAATTCAAGCTTCTTGCAGGTGAAGACACTCTTCAGAGTAATCTTACCTAATGCCTTGTGAGGAGTCATGTTCTGAACATATATTGCTGTGCTGCATGTTTCTGCCCATAGAAATTTGGGCATATCCTGATCATACAACATTGCCCTCGCTGCTTCAACAATTGTTCTGTTCTTCCTCTCTCCTACTCCATTTTGCTCTAGATTATATGGAGCTATCCATTCTCTTTTGATGCCTTCCCTTGCGTAGAAATCAATGAAGTCCTTATTAATATGTTCTCCACCATTGTCTGAGCGCAACACTTTTATCCTCTTCCTTGTCAGATTCTCAACCAGAGCTTTAAACTCTTTGAGTCGATCAAAAACCTCATCCTTGGTTTTTAGAAAGTAGATCCAAGTTTTCCTGGAATGGTCATCAATGAAGCTGACGGAGTATTCGACACCACTAAGAGCTTTTGTGGACATGGGTCCGCAGATATCTGAGTGTATCAATCCTAGAACAATCTTTGCCCTACTACTACTTCTGGAATAAGCCACTTTGGTGTACTTGCCCAGTACACAACCTCTATACATCGTCTCATTTGGTACTTAATTTTGGAACTCTTGTGATGGTTCCTTTGAGAATTCTTAGAGCCCCATGGTGTAAGTGCCCCATCCTTCTGTGCCATAGTTCATTCAAATTGTTTTCACCACTGCTGCCTATCAATGCCATTGGAGATTATATCTGTAACTTATACAATATGTTACTTCTGACTCCAATTTGAGCCTTCTTCTTCCAACTCAGATGTTTGACATATACTTTCTTCCCAATGAAGTAAACATCATAGCCCTTATTCCGTAATTGAGATACAGAGAGTAAGTTCATTCTCAATCCAGGCACATGCAACACATTGGTAGCTCGAAGTCGATCCCCTGCTTCTGTTTGAAAATCTATAGTACCTCTTCCTACGGGGGTACATTTTGACTTATTTCGCATGGTGATTTGGAAGTTCATCTGTTCTTCTTGATAGCTCGAGAAACATTCTCGTATTCTCGTCATGTGCGCAGAAGCCCTACTATCAATACACCAAACCTCAGAGGAAGCAGAACTTGCCAAGCAAGCAACTTCTTCTTCCAGTTAGGAAGCCAACACAAAACTGTCGTGATCCACTATATTCTTTGTGCTTTCCTCTTTCTTGGGAGAACTGCGTGAGTCCCTTTGAGTTGCTACTCTAGCATCACATTCACGACTCATTGCAAATTCTCTAATCTCGTTGCCGAATCTCAGCTCTGATACCATGTGAAAATTTCTAACACGAAATTATACTGCAGTAACTGATTTATTTCTCCTACTCAATTTTCCACAATAAGTTATTTACAAAACCCTTCAGTAAACATCAAAGTAAATTCTACTGCAGTTGTCTCATAATAGAATAGAGAAAAGAATAGTGAAATACAAGCACAAGAATGAATCACATCAACACAGTTAGTTTTGGACAATAGTACCCGGAAAACCTAATGCGGGAAAACCGGTGCAGCAGATGAGGGTTTATATATTATTCTTCAGCAACAATCTTTGTACAAGGAATGATTTGCAAGACATAAAGAAACCTCTGAGAAAATGCCTGAGATAATTTTCCTCCACCCTTTGGTGAAATTCTAACACCCAAGAGACCCTCCAGCCTCTACTATGTCACCTCTGCATCATCTTTGCGTGAGGACTGCGTCCATTGCTACGCTGCCTCTCTGTGCTGTCCCTCTGCGTTGTCCCTCTGATGCACTGCGTCCCCTCCTCAGTCTCCGACTAACGCTGATACCCTTCTCTTCCTTCACCTTGCAACTCTCACTTTGAAATAAAACTCTTACTTCTTGAGAATTGATTTCCCTTGGGTTATTGAGTATTTGCCCAATGTGTCTCCAAATGACTCTCAAGTCTTCATTTACACTTTTCTTGCTGAGATATCAACGACCATGATCTAATCTCTACTCAACGACTAAGATTAATTTAGACTCTATCCTCGTCTCTTAGAAGCGTCTCACCCATATTTTCATTAATACCCATTAATATTTTAATTTTCCTAAGTTTAGACTTAGGAATCCTGTTAAAAATATTATTTGTTTTAATAAAATACAATCTGGGTGGAATTTCACCAAATGATTTCTAGGCCTTCGAGATCTCATGTGTTCTAGCTGCTCCACAAAATTTTGGATCTTATGCTCCCAAAAATCAACACAAAGTCTGTTTGCGGGAAGTTGAAGTGAATGCGAGTTTGGGGAAGTCTAAGGGGAAAGGAAAAATCGAAATTTCGGTGACTCTCTCTCTCTCTCTGTTTCGTGGTTTGCATTGTGAGATCGAATTCTCCTAAGTTTCGCTGTTGTCAAAAGCTGCTACCTAGTCGAAGTTGCTGGAAGGCGTTGAAGATCTGAAGGTTGACTTGGTTTCGAGGGAAGGTCTAGTCTTGGTCTAGGGTGAAGAGTCTCAAAGAATACTATTGAAAGGAAGAATTATTTTTACTAGGTTTTCCCTTCGAGGGGGATTTTTCTTGGAATAGTGCCTATATCTTGTGTCTCTTGTTTTGTGATCTTCATACACACATAATATTGTAATTGCTTGATGATAGATGAGATAATAAAGAAGTAAAAGAAGCCAACACATTCACAAGTAATTATCAAGAATGGAGAATCAAACCTTAATATATCAACTTTGATTTTCCAACATGGTATCAGAGCTAAGGTCACGAAGAGTCGAAGATCACTTTGTTGGCATGGATTCTCCCTCTATGATGAACTACATAAGGATGGGTTTCAACACTACTGGAAGCTGGATCAAGAAGGTCATCTACTACTTGTTCAGCAAGGTCAAGAGTTAAGGATTCTTGGCTCTTCTTACAAGTTTTCTTACTGATGACTATGGTGTTAGAGGCTCGGGATCAACATTGTTAAAGTTGGATAATGGATCAAAGCTGCATTCTGTATGTTCCAGGTTTGAAAAAGAATTTGCTTTTTATTGTTGAGAAGATAAATGAAAATAATTGTTTTGGTTGCTGAAAAAACATTGGTTTGGGAAAAAGACTCTAGTATTGATAATGCTAGGGTTATTGGAGTTCGCGAAACTAGTGAAACTAGGTCTAAAGATATATTAGACCTCATCCATTCTGATGTGTGTGGGCCCATGTCTGACAAATCACTTGGAGGCTAGCTCTACTATGTAACATTCATTGATGACCATTCTAGAAAGACATGATTCTACTTCCTTAAGACAAAGATGGAGTATTTGATAAGTTCAAGAAGTTTAGGGCTGAAGTGGAAACCCTAACCGAAAAAAGATAAAAACTGAGGTTTGACAATGGTGGGAAATACACTTCTAAGTAATTGATTGCATATTGTAAGGAAGCTAATATTAAGAGGGAGCTGATTGTTCCCTATTATTCCGAACAAAATGGATTGGCCGAAAGGAAGAATAGGTTAATTGAAGAAGGCATTCGAACTATGCTTGTTGATCAAGATCTACCAAAATTCTTATGGGAAGAAGCAGCGCTGACAGTCATATACATTCAAAATACGAGTCCTCATAAGAGCCTTGATAATGCAACACCCGAAGAAGTATTCACATGAAAGAAGCCGAGCGTGGATCACCTCCAAATCTTTGGAAGTCCAACATTTATTCATGTTCCATAAGACATCTGCTATATTCTCAAGAAGTATGAAGGAGAACCTCTTAGGACAAGGTAGGTCAAGGAACAAAGGTATGCTTTAAATAGATTGATTTCTTTATATTGAAAGGATTATTCATTTGATAGTCTATTACTAACATTTTTATTTCTACTATATTGAATCATAATAATTCTTGTTTTTGGGTGATTCATCTCTTGATAAATCTACCCACCCCGTTTCATATTATGAATTGATTTTGTAGAACCCTAGACAGGTTCTGGAAAACCTCAATCGAAGGGTATGCTAATGTGAATGTCTGAAACCCTAAATTGCTTAGGGATATTGTGAAATGCTATTAGAAGTCTAATGATGTCATGTTTGGGATTTTAGTATGATCAAGAAAACCTAACTTGTTAGGGTTAAATGAAAATGTCTAAAAGTCCCGAACTTTTGAAGTTTTGGTTATGTTCAGTTTGCTATGTTTCTACATTGAAACCCTAGCTCATTAGGGTTTTGGTGGAATGTGTGAGCAAGTTCCTTATATTGTCTTAGAAATGATTTCCTTGGTATGTGTGAGTTTGTTTGATCAAACCCTAATGTAATCAAGATGATTGTGTGTCTAACTCTTATTGATCATTGTGAAGTTGGGTTTGACTAACACATGATATGAAATATATTTGCATGATGATGAAATCTAGGCATTTATAGATATACCCTTTTGGTCGAAACGTTGTTGGACATATGATGTGCTTATGAATTCCTAGATATGTGGGTTGACATAGTTATTGATGGTCATAAGTCCTAGGATTTAATGGAAATCTAGGGTTTTGTAGCAAAACCCTAGTAGTAGTTAAATTGTCTAGTATGTGTGATATAACAATTTGAGATCCATATAAATGATTGTTGAGATTTTGAAAATGGAATTCTAGGGTTTTGGAGTTAAACCTTAGTTGAAGTAAAAAATATCTGATGTATGATGACAATATGATAACTTGAGATTTGTGTAAGATTATTGAAATTTGAGTTTTGGTTGGATTTGATGGTTGATCGGAAATCTAGGGTTTGCAACTAACCCTAGTGGAAGTTGGTCATGTTAATGACTAAGTTGTGATTCACTTTGATTGATTCTTTTGTATGAAATTTAGGATTTATATGAACCCTAGTGGAAATCTAACATATGAACTCAGAAATTTGTTAGATGCCTTATAGATCTATATTTGTTTGAATTGTTTCTAGGGTTTGCTATATGTTGTAGTAGGGTATGTTACCCCTTTGAAAGAAACATTGAAACCCTAGATGGAATGAAAGGTGTTATGAAGTAGTCTAGTGTTTGTGACAAAGTCCCTAGCAAGATGTTGAAGAGTATTTATCTCTTGTTTTGGTATCTGATGTGTATAAAGTTGAAATTCTTTTGTGATTCTGATATGGCTAACTTCATACTTCTATATATTTGGTAGTACTTCCTATTTAAGTTATGCAGGTACAAGATCTTCAATTTGGTGAAGATGCTCATTGATAAGCATGATGAGGATGATAGTAAGTTTGATGAAATGGTTGGAAGCCACGAAAGATTCTTTGATGATGAAAAGAAGTAGAACTCCTTAAGTTAATAGGGAGTCTGGATGAAATCTCCCTAGGTTAAGACTCATGAGGGAACTTGAATGAAAGGAATCTCCCTAGGATAAGAGGTTTGTTGAGAATATTCCTTGTATAGGAATGATTAGATCCTCTTTATTTAAGAGGGAGTGACAAATATGATTCTCTGCTTCATGTGTCATGCACTAGACCAGGGCTAACAGCCGTAAGTTTTAGTGAAAGCCATGAGTAGGAGAAGGAAATTGGAGAATGCATTTTGAGGTGGTGTCGAAAGAGGGAAAGTAGGGTTTGATTGAAAAATATGTTGCTGTATATGAAGTAGGAAGAAAAATGTATGATTGAGGAAACTTCTGTCAAACATTCGGTTGATAGTCCTACTATGAAAATTTGAGAAGCAACATCAAGATGTTTGGAGGACCCCAGAGGTTTGTATTTAATTATGGGCTGTGGAATTCTAAGTCTGATACTTTAGAAATCCATATTGCATTATCTGGTTTATTATCTCGTACTTGGTCGTTCCATTAACAAGTTATTTATTGATATAAATACCGAAATAAACACAAATGTAGCCTTCACACATACAAATCAGCAACTAAAATAATTGAGACAATCACATAAGGGTCACTGTTATTTTTGGACAATCATGCCCGGAAAAACCCCGGAAAAACAAAGTAGCTAGGCCATGATGCGCTAGACTGGTTTCGTGATAAGCCTATAATTCTTTCAATTCTTTGCAGGCTCTTATCAGTGCCTTTAAGGATAAATATGAAAATACCAAAATTATAAAAAAATTGACTCAAATGATTCGCGACATGCAAATAATTCATGAGAGGGAAATAAAAGCCATAGAAGGAAAGAGAAGAATCATTGAATTTAAGCAACAAAGATCGAGGACGTATCGTCAAAGAAACATGGAAGAAAATCATGCCAAAGAAACTAATATTGTGAACGTTGAGTTGATTACCATTCAAGATTGACTGAATAAAGTAGAAGAGTTTCAACACAAGTCGAATAATGAAAGAAACAAAGAACTTACAACAAACATTGAGCCTCCTAGTTCGCTGGAACAAATCCTGTCGTGTGTCGAGGAAATCACTTGTCCCGTTAAAAGCAGTTTGACGAAGAGTAGTACGGTTAGAAATGAATTAGAGATATTGGGATAATTATAAGGCTTGTAACACTTACATATGAACTTTGACAGAGTATATTCAAAATAAGATTGAGCGTCAAGACAAAGGATATGCATTGCTCACACAGTCCATTGATGAGGGAGATAAAGGGGAAAGTCCGATGTATCTGGTAGCCAGGAACAACATGCCAAACAAATAAGTCAGTAGCCTGATCTCTCCAAAATTCAACATGGCATGTCCAAGAAGCAACCCACAAGCTTGTCATAAAGTCAACAAATGCTCAACATAGATTACATCGATGACATCTAATGCCATGGGCATCGTTTTGTATGGTATCTCTAAGCCTATTCCCTTTCATTTATATCATTAGCTAGTTTATTTCAGACATTTATATTATGTTTCAGTTTGTTAGGATAGATTTTCTATTCCAACGATATTTTCTCCATATGACAGATGATTTCGATGTTGAATGGATATGTATTTGATGGAATTTTGTTTCCTTGGATGCAGGATTCTAGGATTCTCATGTTACTTCTTGGAAGCAACATGTCCCCATATGGAGCCAAATGTTGCACTCAAATTGTGAAAGTTTCAAGGAAGCAGAAGTACCAACCTTTTCAACAAGGATGGGATCAGATATCAGTAGTCCGTGTGTCATGGTCATTCCATTCTGCAAGTTATATATTGTAAATGATCTTAGTAAAACCATGAGTGTATGTAACAACCTAGGTAAGCCTATAATTTGATGACAAATTCCATCCTAGGAGGTTTTTTAACCTCACTGATTACCTGTGTTTTTCGACACGACTAATCATAGGAGTTTTTTCCCTCCATCTTAAACCCGCAAAGCTAAGGTGAAATTTATTGTCGAATTATTAGGCGAGTCCTAGTGTTTTTAGTCGAGTCTAATGTAAAAATGGTTTGGGAATAATTTAACCTAATTGGCTAAATTAGTCTATTACAAATCTCTTGGGTTACTAGATCATATTGAGTCGCAGATGGGTTATGTTTCTTGAGGATCTAAGACAAATGTGGATTCCCTCTTTGAGTCTTTAAATGAAAAAATCATATGTATTAGAGGGTTGGAAAAATAATTAATCCCCTCGTGTAAATTAATTATTTTTTCTGGCAAAATAAAATTAAATCCTAAGACAAAAAATTAATTAATTAGAGTAAGAATTACATTTTCTAGGAAAATAAATTCTCCAAATGGAAAAATTCGCAGGTTTTGAAGGAATCAATTTTTAAAGGTCCTCTAGCAAGGGAGTATTGTTTTTTTCAAGAAAAAATTGACCCTTGGACCTTGACGGTTAAGTCAAAGTCAAATTTTTGAGGAAATTAGCTCTAAATAATTAATTTTGAGCTAATCAAAATGGAATTAAATGATAAATTCGAGAATTCTGTGAATTGAATAATAGGACATGCTTCAAAATCCTTGAATATCTCAACATGAGAAAGAAAAGGCAAATATATAGATCTCCATCTCTCTTCTGCATGATGAACAAGATGATACTAGTATCCATAATTTGTAGCAAGCTCCTAAAGTTCATGTTCTCATATCACAATATGGCTGAGAATAATGCCTTGAAGATGTGAAAATGAACCTTCCATTCTTAGGCAGTAACAACATAAGCCAAAAATCAGATCTGCAAGTACACAAATTATGGACAGCTAAAACACTTTATATATATATATATATATATATAGATAAGATGAAGGACAAGTACATACCAATAGTTTAATACAAGTTGGTACAATCAAGCTCTCAAACCATAGCTAAGGAGACCAAACGAAATCCCTAACCGTCAACTTCTAGCTAGGAATCCCTTTGAACCAAAGATCCACCACAAGCTAGCATACACAATGACATGTTCTCCTTGGTACCTACACTTGCATCCTACAACTATACAAGAGAAAACATGATAGTCCCACAATGTATTCTCCACATCAAGTACTCCAGGTAGCACTAGGGTTTTTGAATGCCACAAAACATTGATTTTCTTCTCCCCCAAAGATCCACCACAAGCTAGCATACACATTTACATGTTCTCCTTGGCACCTACACTTGCATCCTACAACTATACAAGAGAAAACAAGATAGTGCCACACTGTCTTCTCCACATCAAGTACTACACGTAGCACTAGGGTTTTTGAATGCCACAAAACATTGATTTCTTTCTCTCACCAGTCTTCTTTTAAACTGTAGTCTTCTTTGCCTTTTTAGGGCAAACCCTAACCCTAGTCTTCTTGAATTTCCCCATGAACACTAGCAGTGAAGGCAGAGAGAAATCTATAATAAAAAATAGTACAAGTGAGAGAGCTCTCATATCTATATTTCAATTATGTGATCCAAATGATTGAGAAGACTTTATCCTCCCTTATTTATATGAAAGGTGAAGGTGACCAACTATAATAAAGTGAATCATGCCCACAACAAGATAAGTCCATATGTGAAACACTCCAAAAGTAAGTGACAAACATCAATCTTCAAGGTATGCATGTCCACCAAGCACGGGTCCCAAAGTGATTGTTTTGCAATGAGTGTTCTACGTGAACCCTCCATAGGCCTATAGTCCTAGGCCATGGTCCTTTTGGGTCCACCATGCTAACATGAACACTCCTCAACCCAAGAATCTTCAAGTGAAGAACAAGCCTCCATGCAACCAACGGAGTGTCCCCATGCTACCTAGGGCTGAATTCCCTCCCCCTAGATACGTAGTGCTCCTCATGCAAGACCCAAAGCAAGTGGACGAGCTTTCCTGTGTACATCTCATGAAGAAAGTAACTAAGCCACATAATTCTCCAACTTGCACCACATAAGCATTAAGTTAGGGTATAACAATCCATGAGTAAACTATCTGCGATGTGCATGTTCATCATGGTACAACCAAGGGTAGTCAACACACCATGCATCCCACATCATATGAAGCACCCCCTTGCATGGTGTAAGCACTTTTTGAGTAACTCCAAGGTTTAACACTTTATATTGTTGCTAAATGTGTTATCTATGTTCCATTAACCTACTTTGGAGTCATTTGTTGGACATTAAAAGAATTACCTTATATCTCTTATCTTCTTCTTATGCCATGGTTCTTTTTGCCTATTTTGAGTGGATTTGATTGATACTTGAAATCGTTTTTGTGCATCATAGAGGGTATGCTTTAGCTTGTGAAGATGTGGCACAATTCTAAAGCATTTGGTTTGTGTGGTTGACTAAAATTATGTCTAGCATTAACCTTGAGAAATCACTTGTAGCTTTCTATATTATATAGCAAAGTTATCAAGACCATGAAGTTGAATCCTATACCTTTTCTGAGGCATGTGACAAAAAAATTTAGTAGCCTAGTGCAAAGCCTCACTAGACAGTTTGGAACATTCAGTCCCCTTTCTTTAGCAATGGACATAGTCTAAGACAAGGGAGGCTTCCTTGGTAGGGCTTAGGAATCAAGTAACTCAAGGATTTTAAACTAAGTGCCCCCTAAGGGTCCTACAATGTCAATCCACTGGATGAAGTTATAGAAAATTAGGGGTTCGGGTGGATGAAGGAGTAAATTCCAAATTTGGGTTAAATGGACCTATGAGTCAATCTAAAGGCTAGGGTTGGCTTAAAGAGTTTCAAATAGTTTACCGAACATACCAATTCAAGAAATACTCAAGGCTACTATAAACTAGGGTTTTAAATCAGCACTACAATAGTTTATAACAGCAATGAATTTAGCCATGAAAATAGTGAATAAGCTATTTTAAATGAAGGCTAAATTAGAGAGTAAACTAGGGACAAAGTTACAACAATTTTTTATGGTTAATAAGACACATAACAACAAATAAAACCTTGAAGTCAGCCTTAGAAAGTGGCTGAAAAATGCATGAAATAATTCACATTTGCTTCTCTAATTCTCTTTTACACAATGTCTAACCCTAGGGCATATATCAATGACATTAAATGTTGAAAATATAAGAATTTGCCATGATTTATCCCCTAATCTACCATGAAATAAAAAGAAAATTGATTTTTGTATTTCAAATGAATGCCACAAGAGGTATGGACCAGTGCCTTCTTAATGTAGGATTATATAGTCTAGGAGTTTAACAATTCTAGGGTTTCCTTCAAATGATACTAAATGCAAACGAACTAGGGCAAAGAAGCGAACTTACCCTAGGGTTTGAGATTTGGGCTCTTAATTTTCTGGATAATTAAGGGAAAGAAAAAGCTATCCTCAAAAAATGGTTTAACTTAACAAGGGACAATGAAGCAAATAACAAACTCACTTAACACATTAACATACATCCCATGAAACACAATACCAAGATAAAGCAAATAAACCAATTTACTTCACCATGCATCATCCAAAATTCCCAATAAGCATCCATGAAAATAGATCACATCACCACAATTCCACCCAAGAGAAGTTGTTCAAGTAGATCTCCATAGAGCACAAGAGAAAAGAATACTAATCAAGAGAAGAATAATCCAAATTTTGACAACAGATCAAGAAAGTAAATCGGTCCCTTAGTTATACTAGGGTAAACATGCAATTTAACTCAAAATTAGGCTAAAAGCCCCCTAAAATTGTGAAATCCATGATATAAGGTGGATAGGTCGTTAAGTCGACCCCAAAGATAGCCTCTAAAAAGAAATAACATGAAAAATAGCCTCAAAGAGTTAACGTGTGAGAGCAAAATCTCCTCTAAAAGTGATGTCATTGTAAAAAAGACGTGTTTCCATGAAAAGTTGCAATGGATGACTCAAGGGGTTTGTCTCATCCCATAAGTCATGGCTTTCCATCCAATTTGATGCTCCATCACCAAAAATAATCTTCTCAAACCCAACAAGTCCATGTCATCATTCGAGGTAGCACAAGGGTCACATCATCATGCTAGGGCATGATGTCACTATGGTAGGTGTAAAATCCCCTCCAAAGGGGTCCCAAGTTATTGCCATGATCAATCATCATCAATAGAGGAGCAATATCCATTAAGAAAGTACAATGCCGATTTGGGGGTATCTTGTCATGTCAAGGGTATACTTCTCTCCAAGCCAACATCCTAGCCTAGAAGGTCATTTTCCAAGGTTTGGATGCTGAGGGAGGGTCTCATTAATTGTGCCAAGTCATCAACAAGGTTAATTCTCCTCAAAACTACTCTAATGTCCTCCATACAATCCATTGCGGCATCAATGAAAATGGAACATCATCTAACACATCCTAAAAGAATCAAGTGAGATCAACATCATTGGTATACAAATCATAAGAGAATGAAGGTGGACCATATTTAATGTCAAGGTCTTCAAAGTACCTCATGCAAGTATCATCTTGAAATGTCTCACTTGCTTATGATCATATTCAACTTGCCAAACTTAAGAGTGGGAGGGTGGGTTATCGTATGATCCTATTAGGTGCTTCCAACCCTAAGGGGAGGAATGTTCTCAAGGCCAACCCTTTTAAATGCTAGGTGCAAGTGAGAGGTATTATGGTCAGGGGTTTAGTTGTTGATGTTTGTAGCTTAGGTAGGTACTTCGGCACATGCCTAAGTGTTTAGGCATGCATAAGTTGCCTAATGAACGCTCAAACCTTAGTAATTACTTTATTAATTGAGGTAATTTCTTTTATAATGAAAAAATGAGTCTAATATAGTCTGATGCAAAGGTTATTTGCATTAGTAAAAATAGGTGAATCTCAACCAGGAATCTCAAGTGAGGTGAGATCTAATCTCAACCGTCAACACTTTGAAGATTAGGGTTGCGGATTCAATCATAACTCAAGCTTATAAAAGAAAGGTTAGGGTAAGGGAGAAGACATAACAACACACAGGGGCACAAGTCATTTAGAGAGGCAACTCAATGGTGGGTGGACAAGGAATTCTACTAAAGTGTGTGTTGTTTTGGGGTAGTATTAGATGTGCTCTAGCCACGAAATTTGGTGGAGAGGTTGGGGCACATGAGATCTCCAATATCCAGAAAGGGTTTGGGCAGATTCTAAATAGTTCAGGAGATATTAAAACAATTAATATTTTTAATGGAGTCCCTAAGTCTAAACTTAGGGGAAATAAAATATTAATGTGTATTAATATGAAACTGTGTTAGAATGGTCAAAAAGACATGGATCAAGCCAGATCTAATCTTAGCCGTTGATTAGGCAGTTAATCTCAGCCGTTGACATGTCAATGAGAAAAGTATAAGAGGAGGCTTGAGGGTCACTTGGAGAACACGCCAGAGTGATCAGTCATTCTATTCTCTACCAGGGTTTGCTAAGAGAGATAGGATCAGTTATCGGAGTTGATGT
Source organism: Pinus taeda (assembly GCA_000404065.3). Taxonomy (NCBI): domain Eukaryota; kingdom Viridiplantae; phylum Streptophyta; class Pinopsida; order Pinales; family Pinaceae; genus Pinus; species Pinus taeda. Next base: position 58,454 of record APFE030835907.1, on the reverse strand, counting down.
TGAGGGACATTGAGTACAGAGAGAGAGAGGCAGAGATAGTGCGTTGAGATCAGCACAGGAGCCAGAGAAAGTGACGTAGTAGCAGCGAGGGCTCACGTAGGGCCACGCAGAGGTAGCCGGGAGTTGCGCAGAGCTTCAGAGAGGCCAACGCCAGAAGGTTGACGCAAGGCCTCCTAAGGCTGATGTAGACCCATGTAGGGTGACGCAGGGCCAGCGCTGGGCAGAGAGGGGCTGACGCAGTCCAAAAAGGCAGACACTGGGGTTTCTGGGTTAGATTGGAGCTGAGGAGCTGCCAGAAGGATTATCCAAGGTTTCAGCCGAGAAATTTGTCGCAAACTGAGAGGTATTACTACCAAGGAAATTCTTTGTTAGGTAGGCCGTATTTGGCACCCAAATTGTACTCTGATATTGCTTAATAAGAAAACCCTTAGATAGCTGCACCGGTTTTCCCACATTGGGTTTTTCCGGGGACATTGGTCTAAAAATAACGGTGTCAAGTGGTGTGATTGTTTCTGTTTCCTTTAGTTGTTGATCTGTAATATGTTGAGCATGCACTAGTGTTTATATTTAGTATTTACATTGTAAATTAATTTTTAAGTAATAGAACAAGTAGGTAGGAATAAATTAGATAAAGTGCATGGAGGGTTTCTAACTGGTAGACTTAGAAACTTCAACATGGTATCAGAGCGTGATTGCAGATCACAGGAGGACTGAGGACATCAGCCAAGCAGAGCCATAGTAGTAGAAAACAACTGTCCGGAGGTGACAAAAGTTGTTTCTAGCAGAGCATCAACAAGGGAAGGGTGACGTACTGCCTGCGTCATCAAGGGTGACCCAGGAAGAGGCAGCATAGAGGCTAAGGAAGGCAAAGGGAGCCTCACGCAAAAGCTAGGAGGGTTGACGCAGTTGGATGAGGAGGTCGGGTTGCTGGTGTCAGGATTGCGCAGAGCCTAGGAGCTCTCACCTTCAGGTTGCTGGGGTTTAGAAGGCTGTGGGAATATTGCAGAGTGGAGCTGGTGAGGTACTGTAGTCAAAACAATACCTAACAGGGCAAGGCCAAGAGGAGGGAGTTGCTACCGAGGGTTTCTAACTGAGAAACCAAGATAAGTGGTGCGGTTGCACAGACGATCAGAGTAGGGGGCATCTCGGCATCGACAGGAGGATTTCCAGGAGAGAAATCAAGATTCAGAGGGAGTTAGATCGAGAACTTCCAAGAGGGAAGTAGAAGAGCATCATGGCACTACATGAAGTAAGAGACCAGGATAGACTGGACGGAGCATTGAACTTCGCAGTCTAGAATGGCAAAATCTTATCAGTACTTGACAGAAATTGTGTCAAGAACTTCACCTTGAAGGTTATAGCTATCCAGTCGACCCCAATGATAACGACAAGTACGAGGAGGCAATGGCGAGGCCAAGAGCATCATCCTTGACGAGGTCAAGGACCATGTAGCACCACACATGGCCAAGAAGGAAACGACATATGAGATGTGGGAGGCCCTCAAAAAATTGTACCAACATACTTCTGTGCAGAGAATAATGTTACTAGAGAATCGGTTAAGGTCATAACAGATGAAGAACGGAGAACTGATTGACACCTTCCTCGGAGGACTGAACGAGACCCGAGATGAATTGACTGCTATAGAAGCCACGATGGTGAGGACGGCCCTGAATGCAGTTTCAGAAGACTGGGAGGTATTTGTCTAGTGTATACTGGGCAGAGGGACTCTTCCACCTTGGGATGAGATTTGGGCTGCTCTTCACCAAGAGGAGATCAAACGATAGTCAAAGATGGGTAGCAACAACAAGGGGATCAAAGTCAAGCAAGAGGAGGAAGGTGTTGCCCTAGCATCTGAGGGAAAGCAGGAAAAGTGGAAGAAGAAGGATCTCTCCAAGATCAAGTGCTTCCACTGTGGGGAGCTGGGTCATTATGCGACCCAGTGTCCAAGGAAGAAGAGTAAGGGAGAGTCTTCCGAGACTAAGGCAGCGCTAGCAGGGGCAGAGAAGGAAGCTTTGATAGACGATGACTGTGCCATGAGTGCACACGCACCACTTGAGCCGAAGTGGGGAGACATCGAGCTGTAGTCAGATGGACTACAGGTGATGAGGGGTAGGATCCTTGAGGTACCCAGTCTCTTGGATTATACCTTGCTAGGGGAGCCCCGAAGAGGAGTAGTAAGACTGGCTGATATGGGTAGAGATGGATGCAAATGGAGTAGCAGAGAGAGCTACAACACGAGTCCCAAGACAGCGTGAGGCTAGTAGGTTGCAGCAGTGCGAGAGGCACAAGAATGTTGCACCAGTGCAGGATGGCACAGAGAGGTGTGCAACGGTGTGAGATGCAGGGAGTTGTTGCAGCAGCGCAGAGGTCAGAGAGGGAGCAGTTGTCAGCGGTAGAGGAAACTTAAGCATCAAGAGGGTCTCTAGCCCAACAAAGAGGTCAGAATTGGGAGATCAGTTACTTATTTCTTAGTAACTGAGTAGCAGTGCAGTAGTGGGCAGCATGATGCAACATGATGAGAGGAGGTGCAGTGCGGATGCAATGCTGGGAGAAGGGACCAGTAACAACGTGGATGCAGAGGGAGCTTTCGTACAGATACAAGAGTGGCAGTGGCAGAACCATGGGCAACAGTACAGGATACAACAGTGCAGAGGATGGTGGGCTGCAGTTCTAGCATCAGCACAGGTACCGATGCCGGATTAACAGAGTAATACTCAGTGAGGCGTATTGCCAGAGCACAGTCCTCGCTAAGAGGTAGTGTTGATTTGGGGTAGCATCGGATGTGCTCTAGCCACGAAATTTAGTGGAGAGGTTGGGGCACATGAGATCTCCAATACCCAGAAAGGGTTTGGGCAGATTGTAAACAGTTAAGGAGATATTAAAATAATTAATATTTTTAATGGAGTCCCTAAGTCTAAACTTAGGGAAAATAAAATATTAATGTGTATTAATATGAAATTGTGTTAGAATGGTCCAAAAGACATGGATCAAGCCAGATCTAATCTTGGCCATTGATCAGGGACTTAATCTTGGTTGTTGATATGTCAACGAGAAAAGTATAAGAGGAGGCTTGAGGGTCACTTGGAGAACACACCAGAGTGTTTAGTCATTCTATTCTCTAGAGCGGGGTTCACTAAGAGAGATAGAGTCAGTGATTGGAGTTGCAGCTGAGGGGCATTGAGTACAGAGAGACAGAGAGACAGAGATATTGCTGGGAGATCAATGTAGGAGTTGGAGAAGGTGACGCAGTAGTAGCTAGGGCTCACGCAGGGCCACACAAAGGTAGCCGGGAGCTGCGCAAAGCTTTAGAGAGGCCAGTGTTGCTGACGTAGAGGGCTAGAAGGCTGATGCAGGGCCTCCTAAGGCTGACGCAGGGCCAGCGTTGGGCAGAGAGGGGCTGATGCAGTCTAGAAAGGCAGACGCTGGGGTTTCTGGGGCAGATTGGAGCTGAGGAGCTGCCGAAAGGATTATTCGGGGTTTCAGTCTGGAAATTTGTCTCAAACTGAGAGGTATTACTGCCAAGGAAATTCTTTGTTGGGTAGGCCGGATTTGGCACCCAGATTGTCGGGAAATTTGTCTCAAATTGAGAGGTATTACTGCCAAGGAAATTCTCTGTTGGGTAGGCCGGATTTGGCACCCAGATTGTACTTTGATATTGCTTAATAAGAAAACCCTCAGATAACTGCACCAGTTTTCCCACATTGGGTTTTCCTGGGGACATTGGTCCAAAAATAACGGTGTCAAGTGGTGTTATTGTTTCTATTTCCTTTAGTTGTTGATCTGTAATATGTTAAGCATGCACTAGTGTTTATTTTCAGTAGTTACATTGTAAATAACTTGTTAAGTAACAAAACAAGTAGGTAGGAATAAATCAGGTAAAGTGCATGGAGGGTTTCTAACTGCTAGACTTAGAAACTTCAACAGTGCGTTGGGTTTGAGGAAGGTGCAAAGGGGCTGCAAGGAAAATGAGATCAACCAAGTCTAGGGCTTGACCAACGAGATCAAATTCAGATTGTTGTATATGTTTTCTTCAGTTTGGGCAGATTTTCTACTAAGGGAGCCCAACTAAGCTCTAATTAATAAAATGAAGTGTCACTGATTGGGCATAAACTTATGTGTATGTATATGTGAGATTGGTTAATCTAATGTGCTTTTCTTGAATTTTTTGTTATTTTGTTAAGAACTTAGCTATGCTTTAATTTACTCTACTAGGAATTAATTTGCAAGTTGCTAGATTAAAAAACTAACATGGTATCAGAGCATAAACTCTGAGAAACCAATCTTTGAACTTGCCGACACTAGGTTCTTACAGGGGTCAAGAGGTTGGGTTTGGCCAGTGATTGTCGACGGGCTAAGTTAAAGATTCTAATTTAAAAAGGTTTTTTTCTTTTTTGGGTGGTGGCCTATCTCTAACAAGTCGTTGGTAGGTTGAGTTGCTAGCCACAATGTCGACAAGCTGAAAATGAATGAATCAAAGTTGTGGGACAATGCCTGCACTGAGTGTGGGCAACTGTAAAGGTAATCGCTAGCCAAGGAATAAGATACAATCGCGTTTGAGCATGTGTGAGTGGGCTACTTCCATCAGGAGTTGGCTGTCAGATGCTGCATCATCCATTGCATGGTGTCTCCAAAAACACCATCGATAGAGTGGCTGATAGTCAAGCTTGTGCAAGAATGACAATGCGTAGGGCAAGAGTCAATGGACCACTAGTCGAATGTCAACAGGTTGTGAACAACGCTGCCATGAGTTGTGGGCACTACAGGGGACGAGAGATAGACAACATAGATTTTAGTAGGGATCATGGGGGTGGTCATGTGGAATTGGAAGGAGCTTAAGGAGATGGGATCGTGTGAAGGTTTGCGCTATTATCTCTTTGATAGTTAGGACTAGCCATTGCAGACTTGGTAGAGAGCCGCCATAGCCGACAGAGTACAGATCAAGACAGATTAGTCAGGCCCAACTAGATGTGACAGTAGCACAAGAGCAATACAAATAGCTCACATGAGGGTACAAAAGTGACAACAACAATTAGACAAAGTAAATGGATGTGGGTATGTGAGTACAACAACTAGATTTGACATAGGTTGAGTGCGTAGCAAACTTGTAGATTTTGCTAGCAATGTTTGGTGATGGTTAGTGCTTAGAGGGAGAAAGGGACATCATACCAGTTGAGGGTTTGGAGGAAAATTAATTTTGTCGGTGCCTAAAGGAGCGGGCAAATCTTTTTAGTTAGATTTCCAATTTCGAGATGGATACAACTAGTTTGAGGTTTCAAGATAGGTTGGAGGGTGATTATAACTTCATTCCCTGGAAGGTGAGGGTTTGACTAATTCTCATGGAGAATGGCATACGGGAGTTTGGTTAAAATTGGCAACTAGGGCCAAACTCCATGTGGGTCATATGATTTATGGCAGCTGATATTTTTCTTGGATCCCTTTGATTGAGAGGTGTAGGATTAATCTAAAGATCGTCTGATTCCGATAAGTATTCATGGAGTTATGAATTTATTTGTGTTATAAGACAATTCGTCAAGGTTTGCTAGCAACCAAATAACCCCCACATGTGCTCAACGTTTTAGTATAAAAGGAGGTGACTTGATAGTCATTTCTACACACACTTCACTCTTGATTTCTCTCTTGTTCTAGGTTTTAGTGGCAAGGGAAATCTAGATGATGAAGCCCTAGATGCAGGAGGAAAGGAGACTAAGGGAGCTGCCCTAGAGATGATGCACTAACAAGGAAAACATAGTCCTAAGGAGGATGCCCTAGCTGCAGTCCTAAATGATGTCTATCCGCAGTTTGCCCTAATCCAAGAAGACACAGTCATGTTTTTAAGGAGATAGCCCTAAGTTGGAGGCAACGGAACTTTGTCTTAGCCGCAACAAAGGAGAGCTGAACAACGTGGTTATAGAGTCTTGTTTCATGATCTTTTGGAGGGCCGAGTTTGCTGTAAGGGAGGCCGAGATTACTCCCTAAAGGACCGAGACAAGGAAAGGCTGTTGCAACCTGCGTGGAGGAGTTCTTAGGTGTCTAACTCATGGTGACGGGCTGTGTAGGTTGCTGTGGGTAAGCCGCAAGCCCTACAAGCAGTTTAGAGGACAACATAAGGTGTTTTGAATGGGTTGTAGGTGGCAACAGAGGTCTGTGGTAGGCCGCAGGCCTAGCCACTCCATATCAGGCCAACGTGGAAGTGTTAGGGGCTGCCATATGCCGAGAACAACAACATGTGGAGGCAGCAATCTACCTTGACTAGGCCACAGTTTATTGAGGTTGTTCAAGGTATGTTTTGGGCATGGTTGTTGGGTTGTTATAGATTACAATGGGACAACAACAATGACATGGTGCAGCAAGCACATGGTGGCAAGCATGGTGTTGCAAGCACATTGGGAATGGTGAGCAAGGTGAAGCAAGCACATGGCGGTAAGCACATTGGGATACTACTATGGTAAGCAAGGTGCAACAAGCACATGGTGGCAAGCATGGTGCTGTAAGCACATTGGGACAACAATATGGCAAGCAAGGTGCAACAAGCACATGGTGGCAAGCACATTGGGACAACAGTATGGGCAGCAAGGTGCAACAAGCACATGGTGCGAAGCATGGTGCAGCAAGCACATGGGACAATATGGCAAGCATGGTGCAGCAAGCACATGGGACAACAATGGAAAGCATGATGCTGCAAGCACATGGGACAACAATATGGCAACAACATGCCACATGGGACAACATTGTGGCAACATGGTACAACAATGGCACATGGGACAACAGTGTGGCAACATGGTACAAAAGTGGCCCATGGGACAACAATGGTACATGATGCAGTACAGTGATGGGTATAGTCATGATTAGTGAAGCATGATGAGATGCAACTCAGTGATGATGGGTGCAGCATGATGATGAGGAGTAGGACAATGATAGGTGCAGCATGGTGATGGAGTCACCTGGGAGAATTAGTTGAAGTAACATGTCTTCAACTGAGTTCAACTAGCTCATGTATCATCTACTTAGAGATGATCTATTGCTTTATTTAGATAAGTCAAAGTGTTGACTTCTGTTGTATATGTACTATCTCTCTCTCTCTCTCTCTGCTGAACTATTGAAGAACATATAAGAAGAATTGATCAAGGGTTTCCCCACATTGGGGTTTGTCCCTAGCTACCGCCACATCTTGTGTCCTCTTGTCTTGGCTTGTCTTCTGCAATTTATGTTTATGTTCTATCTGCAATTTACTATTATGATGATGTGATTGTTAATTTGGAAAAGGTATTGAGCTAACTATGAAAATTGAAATAAATTTCTTTAAGCATAGAACATAACTAAAATTAACATGGTATCAGAGCTGAGGTGAAGACAAAGCCCAAGCAAGAGTGAAAGAGCAATCACCGAAGACAGTTGGGAAAGGACAAAAGGATCAATGGGTTCCTCATCCCTCTTCAAATACACCAAGGGTGAAGTCGAAGCAGAGAATATTGTCCAAGTGGCGCAACAGAAGCTTTTGATGGCCTATCTAAACATCACTTCAATGGGAAGTCCGGATCTAAGGGTGGAAGGAAAGGCAGATCCCTTGGTTGTAATAAGTTCGGCCATTATGCGAAGGAGTGTTCGAATGGTAGGGTCACATCACTTGATGATGATAACAATCATTCTAGGGACATTTTCAATGATCAGAGGGATGACAAGTCATCATGGAAATGACCGACTCTTCCAAGAAAGCAAGGAACTCTAGGTATGAAGAATCGAATGTTGTCTTTGGTAAGATAAAGCAACATTATCTTATATTGGCCCTCTCCTCTAGACTCTTTGGGAATCTGGCGTATTGGTTGTAGTGCTTCAAGGCACTTCATCAGATAGAAGGGTGCACTCTCTAATTTGGTAGAGATGGAAACAATCGTGGGATTATACTTGGAATCAATGCCATCTATCCCGGAAAGGGTGTAGGGAATGTTACCCCTCAATTGAATGAGGGTAACTTGATTTATTTACAAGAATCTCTTTTATGTACCTGATTGCAAGAAGAACCTGGTGTCCATTTCGGCAATGGAAGACAAAGGTTTCAGGGTGGCATTCATCGATGGAAAGGTACGTGTTTGAAAATAGAATTTTCAAAGATGCTTTTCCTCATGGGTTTAGGGTTGGCAATTTGTATGAAGTTGTAGGAAGTCCATTGGGGACCATGTCAATTGACACATCTCATTTATAGCACCAAAGGTCTATTATGGGGCCCTACTCGATGTGAGTCAAATGGTGACATGGATGCTTGAATTTAAGAAGAGCACGAAGGTACATGTCCAAGATGTACCGAAGGAAAATCTTACAAGGGGACCATTCCCCTCGTGTAGCAGGTCCACAGATTTGGAATAACCCGAGGGGTTTGAGATTCATGATTAGGAATTTCATGTATGCAGGTGGAAGAAAGCCCTCTATGGCTTGAAGCAAAACACCCCGGGCTTAATATGAGAGGATTGATAGCTGTCTGATGAAGCTGAGATTCACTAGGAGTGAAGCCGATCCAAACCTTTGCTTGAAGGTTGTGGATGATGGATCTCTCATACTGGCAACTTATGAGGATGACCTCTTTCTGACAGGTGCAGACCCTCTCATTTGCAAAAGTAAGAGGGAGTTGGATTCCAGATTTGGAATGGTGAGCTGCAAGCTCGTAACTACCTCGTTGGATCTTAACTTTCAGAAGTTATGTGGTAGTGATGCGGGCCCTGATTTTGGAAATGCCTTTGAGTTTCATAAACTCATTCTAGCATTGATGTTCTTGGTGAACTCCCGTTCGGATATATGTTTTGTAGTTAGCATGTTGAGCTCATATATGAATGAGCCTCACTAGATTGGTGCCAAGAATCTTTTGAGATATCTTCGGGGCACAATTTCTCATGCATTGAGATACATTGCCGGAAATATGAAGCTGCATGATTATTCGAATGCTCACTGGGTAGGCAGTGCGGAGGATCACAAGAGCACTTCTAGGTGCTTGTTCTCTTTGGGTTCCGCTCTATATCCTGAATGAGCAGGAAGCAGAAGACGGTTGCTTTGAGCACTGCTGAGACAGAATACATAGCTACGAGTATGACCTCGTGTGAAGCTGCCTAGTTGTGGAAGCTCTTCAGTGAGCTGTTTGACACATGATGGAGACCACCGTGATCTTTTGTGTCAACCAGAGGGGAATTCGATAGTTGAGGAATATCGTATTCTATGATTGCTCCAGAATATAGACATCAGGTACCACTTTATCTGGGATATGGTACATCGATGAGCAAGAAGGCTCCAAGCCCTGGGGAAAGGTCAAATTTGTGACTTTCCAAGAACGACTTGGAGTCGTTAAGAGACCCTCTTATGAGGGTCCTGTGTGATGCATGCATTGAGCTCTGGGAGCTCTGGGGGGCTTGGGGTACTTCTTGGAGCAACAAACGACCATAGGGCGATTCACCCTCCCATAATGGTGTGTTGTGTACAGGGTGAATGGTTGAACCTTCCCCTATGTTACCCTGTGGTGACTTATGGACAAGATGAGTGGTTCTCCTGCGAGGCATCCTACTCATGCAGTCTTGGACTCATGGGAAGTACCTCTCATCTGGCCAATGAGTAGGGAAATGGAGTTAGGGACCATAGTAGTACTATCAATGGACGCATGTTGTATCTACTGTACTCTCTATGCTTGGATGACGTACATTGATCTGGGATCAGTTGGAACTGGCTTCGGGTCAGTAAGAGTGATATAACTCACTCTCTTTTGGAACTGATCCGGGATCACTAAGAGTGGTATGACACACTCTCTTCATATGGGGCTGACTCAGGGTCAGTAGAGAATGGCATGGGACATTCTCGATCAATTCTTCCTCTTCATGGTTCTGTAGAGCAGAGCAGAGCAGTGTAGGGCACTGATGGCAGAGATAGTACAGTCTGGCAGATGGATCAGCAGATGGAGTTCTCCCTAGGTGAGAGGGAGTGTTAAAATTGGAAACTAGGGCGAAACTCCATGTGGGTCATTTGATTTATGGTAGATGATATTTTTCTTGGATCCCTCTCATCAAGAGGTGTAGGATTGATCTAAATATCATCTGATTCCTATAACTATTCATGGAGTTATGAATTTATTTGTGTTATAAGACAATTCGTCAAGGTCGGCCAATGACCAAATAACCCCCACATGTGCTCAACGTTGTAGCATAAAAGCTTATGCTAAAACACAATTGCTTATAGCTAGTAAACTTGAATGTTAAAATACACATAAGGTATTTAAAATAATAATTTATTAATATATATAAAAATGTATAAGATGATAATGAATGTACAATGAGGCCTTGCTTTTATACCTTAGCAAGTGACCTTTCGTGAAAGGGGATGTCTTTTAGACATGCCTTTTCATTTACTTTAATGACTAATTTAACCTAAATAATTTAAATTATTTAATATTAATTTTATTTTATTTAGCTAATTGTATGAAATTATATTCATTACATAGCCTCTCCTTGGAAGCTTGTCTCAAAGTTAATAACTGGGGTTTTCTCTCTAGTTGCTGTCAGTGTATCAACTTGATCATTGATTGTCACTAGCTTACAGTGCATTTTTTTTTTCAATTTTTTTCCTTTATAATTAATACTAAGTTATTATTATTATTATTATAATTTTTTGAGCAATCTAATTTTTTTTTTTAAACTCTATATTTTTTTTTATTTTTATAACTCTATATTTTTCTTTTTAAACACCTCGCATCTGCACTTACTGATTTTTTTTAAAAATAAATTATATATATATACATCTAATTTTTAAATAGATATTATATTTTTTTTTCTTCTCTTTTTTTTTATGAACATTTTTTTTATTAAATTAATTTAATTAATTAAATTATATAATTAATTAATTAAATTAAATGAACCTGCGACGTTGAGCCCAGCAAATTAATTGACCATGCATTTGCAGTAGTTTGATTTATTATGTAATAATAATATGTGAGCCACGTTGTTGTTGATCGAACGTCACGGCTTTAGACAGAGTTCAAGCTGTTGGCCGAACGTCACGCCTCTTGACAGGCTCATGCGGTTGAACAGGGTCACTGTACAGGGTATACCTCGCAACACCTCTTGATTGTAGAGTGTAGCTTCAGCGATAGACAGGGTCGACTTGATCATCAGTTGGGTGGTAACGAAACCCTGATATGACCTCAAATGAATAAAATTCGACATCACCAAACCCCATTCAGCCCAAAACACAAATACCACTGGAGTCTGAAACCACTTCCAACAACACCGTGTATTATGAATCGGCGAATCAACGAGATTGAACGTAGAAGGATCTGTAGTGGGGTTATAGTCTCCAAATCCTCAACTGACTACGAAGAAATTGTAGCCATGGATGTGAATGGGATAATTTTCGAATCCCATAATGCCGGTATCTTGCAAAATCACAGTCAAAATCTCAGGTGCGTCCACCACCTTTTACTTTAGGGAAACTCTGTCCAGTGAGATTATACTCGTCAGCACAGTATAGAATATGAAGGTATCATATGGGAAAAGCTCATATGTTGTGAATGTTGAAATAGAATCGAAAAATAGTTCAGCATCTTTCTTGAAATTTCGTGTAGACATATAGTAAAGGCCTTCATACACCTTTAGTCGGTCTTTCCTTTCCCAATCACCCCCTTCCTCGAACAAACTCTTAGCTTTATCAATGCCTTTCGAAATCAAATCAAAGTCCATGAAAAAGGACCCAAGCTGAAGTGTGTGGAAAACTAAGTCCATCTTCTGGCCTACAACAACTGTTTTACCCTCGGTAATTTTGATTTGCTCCAAAGCTTTTTCCTTGTCACCAATGCGTATGTGGTACAAGGATTTGGCAAGATGTGCCTCTCTTACTTCACTTTCACCTAAATTCTCTTCTGCATCACTAACTTTTTTGTCGAGTTTCTTGAGTTCCTCCTCTATCTTACCCCGCATGGTCTCTAAAATGCTTTGATTTATCTCCCACCCTAATTCTTCGCATAATGACTCGTACAAATTTGCCATGTCCTCTGCCTTGATAAGGTTGAAAACCTCATTCTTCAGCTTGACTTTTTCAATGTCAGGATCATCGGGATGTCTGAGCAGAAAAATCTTGTGGGCTAACACTAACTTGGGCTCTTGCTTTCCTTCTTGGGGATCCA
>APFE030835907.1:0-36126 GCA_000404065.3 Pinus taeda | reverse complement strand
GTGGGTGGGTTCTCTGAAAAAGAAACAGAATGATAGGGAGAAGGGCTTCGTACAAAAAAAAAAAAGAACCTTAAAACATCCATTTGAATGCAATTAAACAGCCAGATTAAGAACAATTGAATTCTCTCTAGAAAATATCGTGGCCTGCAAAGCAAACGCAGATAGATTTTAGCCGGGTGTTGTTATTTGTCATTTTCTCCCTCGTGCTGGAACACCCTTCGGCGAATATTGTGTGATCAGCTACCATGGCTATTAAGCTCTATATTGTGTACTATTCCACATACGGGCATGTAGAAACAAATGGCGCAGGAGATTTATAGAGGGGCGAACTCATTGGAGGGCGTCGAGGCCACACTTTGGCAGTTTCGGTTTCGGTTAAGAGGAGAAATTTTTCAGCGCACGCTTGGCAAATTCCTGTGAATTTAGGTGAAATCTGTCTTTTCTCCGTAGGTAGTATGCTCTATCTTTTTCTCTAAATTGAAGAAAATTTACGTCATATGTACGCTTGTTAATCGCATAGGTCAGTTCAGTTGACGTCGTAGACGTTTTTATAAAATCTGTCAATCTTTTACTCTCCCATAAGCATGTTTGCTATGAGTTATTTCCTGTCTGAGGTTAATGATCAGCGTCTTCAATAGGTTTTGTCAATAGAGGAAAGTTTAGGTGATGTGCTTCTTAAATTCTCTAGAACTTAAGTTCTTCAGTTTTCTCTGTAATTTGATTAAATTCTATCATTGTTGCGATATTTATGGGTTGTATATCCTTTTTCCCCAATGCGGAGGTTTTAAAGTAACATAGATATTCAGAGTGCTAAATAGATGGCAGAAGCGGGCAAAGATGTCATGGAAGCACAAGTTACTGAACAAGGATCATAACCAAACATTTCACTGTATCATTCTTAAGGCTCATATGTACTGCTGTTCCAAAATATTAATGGGAGTTACATATTACGACTCACATAGAAATATCAATGCAATCTCAGGAATAGAAATACGTGCCACAAAATTATAATACTAACCACGTATAATTGTGTGCCACTGATGCGAATCACTAGAATAATGCAAGTCTCATAAATAACATAGCGAGCCACACTGTAATTAATAAGCCAGAGTGGCAGAGTATCAGTGCAAGCCATGAAACTGTGTATCAAATGGGAGCCATGCAATCCATAGAAGAATTGTATAAGACAAAGAAGATGCGAGGGCCACAATAAATCATATATGCCACAGTGAATAAATATGAGAGCCACCAAGTAAATGTGCGGGCCACAGAAGTAGTATACGACTCACAGATAATTGCTGCGGGTTACAGAACTGAACCATTGTATTGAGGAGCGAGTTAGAAAACTGAACCACTCTATTGTTGAGCGAGTTACAGAACCGAATCACTGTATTACAGAACCAAATTGAGCTACATAACAAAATCACTGTTGAAGAGTATTGAACCATTGATTATTAGAACCAAGCCACATTATAAAAGTTATTTGAGACAAATCTTTGAAATATCTTGATTCTATAGGTTCATCCATAAAATCATTTATAAAAGTTATTGAGACAAATCTTTCCGACTTGTGAGTAAAATCTGCATCAACGGTGGGGAAGCACTTGGCTTTCTCTTGAAAGTAGGATGTCATATCCTTGTAAATACCGTTATTAACGAACTCCAGTTTACGAATATGCCTTATATCACAATAAACAAAAGCATCACTGTAAAATCAGAGACTTCTGGAACCTAAAGAATATCTCCAAATGTGCTGGGTTAAAAAAATGATATCATCACATTTGAAATCGATAGGCTTCATAAGCAAGGTGTGCCTTTAGATGTGCATCATATAAAAATCCATTAGATCTAAGATCCATTGAACAACCCAAGGAAAAAATTGATGATTGGACTTGATGGCAAACATACCAAGTAGTGACCTTTTTGCACAGAATTAATAAATTTCCCATAGCAGCCTCAGGAACTATGCTTATTTGAGAACTGTGACAATGATCAGTGACTCAGTTACATGATTTATTGCCTATGGCACGATAAAAAAAGACCTTGGACGGTCATGTTGAATTGAAGAATGGGTGTGTCTGCTAGTATATTGCTTAGTTGATTTTCAATGCAGTTGTGAAATGGATGCATGCTTATCTTTTGGCTGAACATTCTGTAGCAATATAAATATTGGAATATGAATGTGTTGATCGGTCTTTCACAATATGCAAGTTATATTTTCTACCTTTTACTTTGTGGCTGAAGGAGTAATGAGTAGTTATCTTTTGTGGCCTTTTTGTTGAATTGGAAGGTGTATTGGGATCTATGTGAATCGTGCAGCTTGTGATTGGATGTATAATTGCTATTTGAGAATCCAAAATGTATATATACCTGTATGTAACATGCAGTGTGCACTTATTGGTTGGAATTATGGTGGATTACAATGTTGAGGGTAAGTGTAAGCTTTCAAACTTTATAAGGTGTGAAAATATTTCTCGAGGGTGATGTGTGATCATAGCTTGACGTGATGGAGGTTCATTACTTATTTCTTTCTGATAGTCCTGATGCTTGTACAGTCTAAGGTGCATTTAGGCAAAAGTATACAAGGCTTTGTGGTGGTGTTGAGTGTGGTGGCAATAAGCTTAGGTAAATAGTATTTTAGCTATGTAAAGGGGATGTGGGCTTGTATGGAACTCTTTTAATTTGGCGAAAACATGGTAATATACATAAACATGTCTTGATGGCACGATTGTATGGTATTTTTACCCATGTTTATGACGATAATAGACTATATTGGCTTTCTGTTAATTTGGAAAGTGACACCTCAATGCAGCTTTCTTGATTGGGCATTGACCTGGGGATATTTAATAAACATTCATATCTGTTTGTGGCACTCGACACTGTCCTTGAATCAGATGGCATTAACCTGTATGCAGAGTGGGTGTTAAGGTTGGAGTTGGAGGTTACTTTATTGAGCATGACTTGGAGTGTTGAGCTGGCATCCTTTGTATTTTGCAGGCATGCTTTTGACCTTTCTCTGGCCGCTGCTTTTGAATTCTTACCTGATCTTTTCTTGCATGTGTTTTAATGGCCTTGCATTTATGCATATTATTTTGGTGGCCATAATGTTGTGTGTAGTGTGGTGGAAGTCTTTTGTTTTATATCTAATTGTCAAGTCTTTGTTTGCTGTTAGTTGGTGGTTCTTTTGAAGCTTAATATGTCAGCGTTTAGGCCAGAAATCTTTGTTTAAGCCTTTGAGACTTGTAATCGCTACTTAGTGTTTTTCGTTTGGCATTTATTCTGCTACAGTCATTGCTCTAAGTGCCCTGAACTTCCTGGCACAGTGCACGTTATATTCGGAGAAGTTTTTGGTGAATGGGTCATTGGTCTTGTCTGTTGTAGTCAAAGTAAGACTTTGTTAACATTAAATTCCCACTTGGGAGCAATTTTGTTGAGTGTTGTATCAAAGTTTTGGATGCTGTTTGAAAAAATACTCTGCATGCACTGTCTGTTGTGAGGCAAGTAATGTTTTGACTGTAACCTCCTATACTGTGTTGCTTTTTTTTTGTGATTTACCGAATGTATGGAAGGCAGAGGGGGAAGGACAGTTAAAGGTCGAGGATGTTATGGTCGAGCCTTTGAGGACATGGACGATACACTAGAATGGCTGTATATTTATCTACAGATGGGAGATTCTGGAATAGTCTGATGACTGGTTTATTTACAGTTTCTAATTGTTAGTTGTGGGTATATTGTGGCTGGTGGAGGCTTCTTCCTGTAAATTCTACCAATAATAACGATGGATGGGGTGATTTTCCCCTTGTTAAGGCTGTTGTAGAGCCACAACTAAAGCAAAATGTTGGAAACACCACCTAAAGTGAGTCAGACTCCATGCCCACAGAGATAAACTTGCAAACTCACATCTTAAGAATCCACCGTTTGGTATTGTTGCAAATATAGGGAACAGTCCACCTCCTGGTTGTTTTGCTTGTTTGGTTTGTGAAGTAAATTGGTATTTGAAAAGGAAAAAAGTTGAATTGAAAGTAGATTATATCAACCTATAGTTTAATGTAAACCAGCTTGAATTCAACCAACTCAAATCCATTTTAACCTTACAAGTATGAAGTGTTAAGAGGGATTGAATCTGTGGAGGTATGAACCCTTCCATAGTTTTGCACTCAAAGAGATTTGCATCAAAACGGACCAAATCCCTTGTGAAGTTGATGTTGATAAAGGTCTCGGTGGTGATGCTGGGTATATATTGTGAAGTGCTCTCTTGCTTCTTTCTTGCAGTTTCCATTGATCTGCAGATTGTTCAAGCAAATTTGTCAGCATCTTGATGTCTCAATAAAAGTGCCTGTATGACATTTTGATAACTATATCGAGAATGAATAAATCCATCAAAAATATACCTAAATTAGGTTCAAAGTACATCTTAGTAGCAAGAACTGGGCACTGAATGCTTCGACACTTAGATTGGAAATTTCTTTTAATGACTGATGTTATTTGATATCATCAATAAAGGATGAATTGTTGTGCTTATCATTCTAATTATGTCTTCAAGTCAATGGAATTTTCAAACTGATTTTGTGTTGGGATACCCATAAATTAACAATTACCTGATTGGGATTTTGTACATGCAATGTTTATCTTCCATAATTTGTTTGACACTGGATTCGTTAAATCCTCATGTAAATTCCCAAAAAAAAAATCTTTGGTTGAAGACATTTTATACTCGTTTGGGTGTTTGCAAGTGCACGTTAGTCCTAATTCTTTAGATTTTATTTGCTAATGATTTGGGAAAGTAAAATGTTAAACCAATGTTAGAAATGGTTGCTATTGTCTCTAGGTCTAAAAGGAAGATAGAAATATGAAAATTATCACAAATTTGATTTCATCTTGAGTGTATTTAGGGAAATAGGATATGATGGTATGCAATTTGAGTCTAGTACAATATACACATGTGAATGTATTTTTAGGGAAACCAAGGAAAACAAAGAATGGTATTGCCTATTGCTCTTAATTTCCTATAAACAGGGTGTTCTCTGTCAGATGCATGCAAGTGTATACTGATTGATTCCTAGTATATACTGATTTACGAACAAAAAAAAAAAAAAAACTTAATTGATTTCATTCTTCCAAGATTTTAGGGAAAGGAAACAGGGATACTGAAGCATATAGGAAACATAAGCTAAATGTTTTTGCTTGAGATGATGAATACATCAGGATTTGATTTGGTCAGACGTGGGTTCAAATTCACATTTTGCACCTTATTAGGTGCACTTGTTTTACTGCGGCTTGGAGGATTAGTGCTTGCATTGTTGGCAAATAAAGAGAGGATACTTGAGCACACTCCCAAAACAATTGAGGCATATATTCCTTGTAGTTATTTCAATATTTCGTTGATAATTTGTGTATATAGGATGACTGTAGAGAAGGTTGAACTCATGACAAAAGCTAGCTATTAGTGAATTATCATTTGTCCAAGACAGTCTAAGTTGAATATTCTTTAAATTTTCTTCTTCACGTTTCAATATGCCATAGACAAGTTCATGTTTGCAAGCCTTTGTCTGAATTATATGATAGGTTTCCGTTCTCTCTCTGTGACGAGGGGACAGCTGAGGTGGAAGTTAGTGTTCTTAGGTTGTGGGTGGTTTCAGTTTCTTTGAGGTTGATAGTGGTTAAGTTTTAAGCCTCATGAAGTAATTGATGATGCATTTTCCATCCATGCTATAAAGGGATTTTCTTTAAATTTACAAGAGGTACATTAACATTTTATATCTTTGTGACATTCGGACAAAGGCAGTTATTAAATAAACCAAAAGCCTACGTTGGCAATCTTGGGCCATAGATTAAAAGGGATCATGAATCCAGGTGTATTCCATAAGTCAAACAAGCTGAATTTTCTGAACACAGTTTGGTGTAGTCAAGAATCTATACCCGCAAGACGAGTTTACCTCATGTGACTGTTTGAAAGAATCAAAAGTAACTGTATGGGTTTATTTTCCAGTTTTGTATTGTTCCCTCAGTTGGATGATTTTTCAGATTATTGTTTAGACATCTAGTTTCAAATTCAGTGCACAAAAAAAAAAAAAAAATTCATGTTTTTAAATTAAGCTGTAGATTCTCCAAAATTCAGCTCATATTTTCAGTTTACATGAACCAACATCTCATCCTGAACGAATCCTGTTGATAACACAATTTAATTTGGATTAAGCTGTAGAATTCATGCAGTAATCAACAACGACCAAGCAGCGCATCAACCCACTATAGCAGGATCTTCAGGTATGGGACAAGGGAATCGTAATGGTCGAACCATTACGTATACTGGAACGTAGGGTTCGATAGATCAGGAATCGCCTGGTGGACCGAGTTAGGGTCCAATGGGACAAGTATAGTCCTGGATCAACTACTTGGGAAAATACAGAGGACGTATGTCAAAGGTACCCTAACCTATGTCAATTTTGAAGAACTTTAAACTGTGTTTAGTATATATTTACTTCACTACAATCAGAGGCTCACAAACATTTTGAATGACTAAGATAAACGTGAAATTTTGCGACATAATATATGTTTAATTTCTGCTGATACATGGATACCAAAACGATATATGTTGTTGATCTTACTAAATTATAGTTATCAAAAGTAAAGTTTTAAACAGTTAAATGATTTTACTTCTGATAGGAATTAAGATATTTAAATCTGTTTTATTTATACATTTCAATATGATCAATGGAATAGAAATCAAGGAGTAAATACATCTTAAATGAAAGTCAAAAGACATGCATGGAATATAACAAAATCTGTTAATACTATAGTGATTTATGTGAATAATACATGAGTTAATTGAATATGCTGATGCACCTCTTACGAATGCCTGGATAAGTGTATGATTGCAGATAATAAACAATTACCGGGATGACCACGTGATGACAGAACCTCAGAGCGATTGGAGCTCAAAGTGATTATATGATAGGGTATTAGCCTAATTCTACTGGGAGGGGTGGAGGTGTTGCCCACCGTTTATCCTCTGAACCCTGGAGTCATGGGAGGACTGTGCGAATCACGCTCCCCTAGACGTGTGATGATGACTGTCGGATGCCTACTGGAAATCAGGTCGGTATAACCGATGCTGTCACCTTAGAGTTTATGAATGGTTAGGTCAGTAAAACCGACGCCATGGCATACTCCAGTAGAGGACGGATAGGATGGGAGCGAAAGAGATTAGGAAGGATAGGATGATTTTAGAATAGCTTGGGAATCTGGATAGGGCAAGACATGTCCATTAAAATCATAAACCTAAAACTCTAAATTTTATAGTCTCTTGGTATTAAAATAATTTTTTTTTAAAAAGACCTAAGAAGGGGGTACTAAATTACTAATTACTATTATAAGTAATCAGATAAGATAAAAACTCTAACTTCGGGACGAAGTTTTCTGAAGGGGGAGTGTATGTAACGACCCATCTATAAACACAAAGAACGCAAACATAATAGCAGGTATACGGTACATGCATATGATAGCTACATATGCATGTGTTGCATACACCGCACTAGTATTTTTATACTAAATTGATTATAAGTGCTAAATACCATGTCCCTTCTGGGAAAATAAGTTCTACTCGTTCGTCAATACCGCGTAATATATGGTTGAATCAAGGGGGAATATATATATATGTATATATAATATGCTCCAGAATATTCATAAAAAGCATATTAATAAAATAAAATAAATATTTAGTATTAATATCAATAATCAATTAATATAAAGTTCTAACTTTATATTAAATCAAATATAAATAAACTTTATGTTTATAAATAAACCTTATATTAAATCAAATATCAATAAACTTTATATTTAAATCAAATATCAATAAACTTTATATTATAAATAAACTTTATATTAAATCAATATATATTAGACAAAAGTATAGATATAACATCATAAAGGACATATAAATTTTATGAAGTTGATAATACGTATAAAAGTTATAAAAACTATAAAAACGTTATGACCTCAGAAAACAGAGGATTTGATTTCACCGCTTATGACTCACGCTCATGAAGGATAGCTGTCACCACGATGGAGGTCGGTGGAATCGTGGTGAGCAGGGCGATCACCGCCACGGAGAGCTACATATAGAGGGAGGTAGGCGGAGTTTTAGAGGGGGATATATATGGGAGCAGAAACTAGAAGGAGGAATTCTAACGGGAAGTAAATCAGTCATTGGAAGAGCGGTTAAGAAACTCTGAGGTTCTGGGCACGGGGGACAATGAACTTCTGTTGGGAAGCTTACTGGATTGAGCAGCAAGGCTCTGCTCAGTCTGGCTGGGTGGAATTGGTCTCTCGGTAATTGGAACAACGTAGCTGTAAACATCTTCAGGTAGCAGTTCAGGTAAGTACATATTTTAAATTCTTTACTGTTTCTGTATGTTTTAGTTCTTGGTTCTTACAAATCCCTCTTGAATTCTATGTGGAATGTGAAGAGAATGTTTCTTTCAGAGGAGTGGCGTGCTTTGACAATGAGCTGCAAACTAGAGGGAGAGGTCATATGCAGATTAGTTTCATACCAAGAAGACTTTTGGGTGGGTGCATGAGGTGTGCACTGTTACTAAACCTTTGGTAAGGGTTCTTTGGTTAGTTGATGGTGAGAAGCCCACAATGGGCTATTTGTATGAGACCATGGACAAGGCCAAAGAATCCATTCGGGCCTACTATGATGATAAGGGAGATGAGGGGTTTCGGAAACAACTCCTTCTATTGGAAGTGATTGATGAACGATGAAACAACACACTCCATCGTCCCATTCATGCTTGAGGGATCTACCTGAACCCCACATTTTCTTACTCATGTGGGTTCTTATTTGATGCTGAGATCATGGATGGATTTTTAACCTGTGTTCAAAGGATGGTGCGATCTCCAGCAGAACGTGCAGAAATCTCCAAAGAAATGGAGATATGCAGGATGGCAGATGGCACATTTGGCTTTGAGATGGCTGTAATTGATAGGAAGACTACAATACCAGGTATTTTCAAATTTCATTGTCTCTTCAAGTTCATAACTTCATACTTTGCTTCAACTTTCAAATTTCATTTTTTTCTTATGTTTATCTTATTTGTTGTAGATGCATGGTGGACTCGCTATGGTGCCAGAGTACCCCATCTGCGAAAGCTTGGCATTCGAATCCTCAGCCAAACATGTAGTTCCTCAGGATGCGAGCGCAATTAGAGTGTATTTGAAAAAATACACAGCAAGAAGCGCAACAGGTTAAACTTAAAATTTAAAATATTCCAAATTTCCAATTAATTTTTTGAATTCATTAAATAATATTTTCTTTATAATTATTATTTTATGATCTTTGTATAGGTTGGAGACCCAACAACTTAATGACATAGTCTACGTCTACTACAATCTTCAATTGTGGGTGAAGCAACTTGAGAGGATACCTGATATGGAGGTGGATGGGATTGACACCAGTGCTGCATGGAGGGTTGAGGCCGAGAGGCCTCTCATGGAGTCTGCTGATGATTGGTTAGAAAAGGAGGTAGTGGAAGGTGTAGAGGGGGAGGAGGAGGAGGAGCAATAGGAGGAGGAGGTGACACGACCTACCCAGGCTACACCTGCCACCAGTAGAGGACGTGGTCTACTTCCTATAGCTCTTATTTTATCAGCTTATAGAGCATAGCAGAATCCACTGCCAACTCCACCGACATCTACATCTAGAGGGAAAGGGAAAGTTGTTGCATTTTCTCGCAAGAGGGGCAGAGGAAATCAATTGTATTAGTTATTTGGTTCATTTCATTGTATATGACATTATGAATCATGATATGAGATACATTATTATATTTTTTGTTGATATTTTGAGGCTGAGTTAAGACTCAAGAGTCAGGAATTACTATTCAGGACATGATTCACTGTTATGTGTGATGTAGTACTAGAAATGATATTTCACATCTTATACATTAGTTCTTTTATCATATATATGTGTCAATGTATTTAATTTATGTTGTAGATGCTTTAGATATTAAAAAAGTTGAAAAAAGTTGAATATTTTTGTATTTTACAATTTTTTCCCGATTTTTACGATATTTTCCCCTCGCCGATTTAATCTCGATAACGATTTTCGCAACATTGGCTGCAAGCACATGGGACAGCAATATGTCAACAACATGCCACATGGGACAGTAGTGTGGCAACATGGTACATCAATGGCACATGAAGTGGTACAATGATGGGTACAGTCATGATTAGTGAAGCATGATGAGATGCAGCACAATGATGATGGGTGTAGCATAGTGCAACACAGTGTGGTGCATCATGATGATGAGCAACACAATGATAGGTGCAACATGGTGATGGAGTCACCTGGGAGAATCAGTTGAAGCAACATGTCTTCAACTGAGTTTAACTACCTCATGTATCATCTACTTAGAGACGATCTATGCTCTTATTTAGATAAGTCAAAGTGTTGACTGCTGTTGTATATGTACTATCTCTCTCTCTCTATCTATGCTGAACTATTGAAGAACATATAAGAAGAATTGATCAAGGGTTTCCCCACATTGGGGTTTGTTTTTGGCTAGCTCCACATCTCGTGTCCTCTTGTCTTGGCTTGTTTTCTGCGATTTATGTTTATGTTCTATCTGTAATTTACTATTATGCTGATGTGATTGCTAATTTGGAAAAGATATTGAGCTAATTGTGAAAATTGAAAGAAATTGCTCTAAGCATAGAACATACCTAAAATTAACAGTTTGCTAACACCAAACTTACCCCACCTATAAACGCTGTAGATATGGCCATCCACAATCAAAAGGATGTGAAAGCCAAAAGAATTCTTTTGTAGTGAAGGATCATGTGATTCCTCGCCTATATGAGAATAATACAAGAAGGGAGATGTGGGAAGTTCTAACAAAGTTATACCAGAGCGATAATACCAATAGGAAGATGGTGTTGAGATAAAAGCTTAGGAACACCAAAATGACCAAATTAGACATAGTAACTTCTTATCTCGCCAAGATCACACAAGTTTGTGATGAGTTGGCTGCATTTGGGGTGGTTGTGACATATGGAGATGGTCAGGATGGCCTTGAATGGCTCCACCAAGCCATGGGATCCTTTCATCAAGGGCGTCATGGCACAATAGGAACTTCTTCATTGGGATAGACTGTGGGATGATTTTATTTAGGAGGAGTCTTGGGATTAATCTCTATTAGGAGGCTGACACAAAAGTGATGATGAGAATCTTGCTGTTGCCAGTTAGGCAATGGAGAGCAAAGGAAAAGGTTCGAGTAGCAGGAGTGAGGATTCAATCTCATAGCTAAAGGACTTGATAAAGTGTTTTGCATGTCATAAGACAAGACACTATCACGACAATGTCCAAAGAGGAAGAAGGGAAGAAAAGGTACAGAGTTAGTTGTTGCTGCATTAGTAGAATATCAAGTGGAAGAGTTTACCAAGAAGTTTGAGACAAAAATCACAGTTATTTCATACCTTTCCGCAAGCACCATACCAATTAGTGTATGGCTTTTAGATAATGGAGTCACTCATCATATGATAGGAACATGGGAGCTGTTTGACAACTTGATAGATTGGGACTCAGAGATGCATGTGAAGTTTGGCACTGATATCGAAGATATAGTGAAGGGAGTTGGGACAATGACTTTCTAGCTTGAGTTAGAAAGCATGTTGAAAGTGAAGGACATGGTATGGGTGCTGAAACTTAGGTGAAGTTTGCTCTTATTCTCCATGATAGAGAAGAAGGGATTTGTTGTAGCGTTCCAGGATGGACATGCACTAATCAAATCCATGGGATCTAGCTATGACAATGGCCACACCATTGGAGTTAGAGAGGGCAACTTGTATAGGCTAAAGGGCCAACCTATTTGAGCAATGGCAAGTAGAAGGATAGTGACAAAGAGCAAAGAGTGGAAAGCTACGAAGGTTGAATAAAGTATAGGGAGTTAGCCTTCAGGTTTAGGTAGGGAGGACTAGTTAGCAGATCCTTCCAAGTTTGTCAAGAAGGTCTCATGGTATGAAATGAGTTTATAGAATGTCTAGGAGTAGGAGGCTCCATGAACAAGTTTGAAGGGAGTAGGTATTCAAGATGATTCTGAACTAGGTGGTAGGGAAGGCTTCCTCCTCTAAGGGAGCAACCATGGTAGCAGATGTAGTATGGAACATTGTTCCAGGATTAGTGCCAGTTCAAGGTGGTGGTAGAAACACCTCCCTCACTAAGAGGGAGTGTTGATATTTGTATCTCGGGAAGATACTTCTTCATAGGCCTAGGTGTTTAGGGATGTGAAAGTTGCCTAATGGACCCTTCAACATTAGTAATTACTTTAATAATTAAAATAATTTATTTTATAAGTTAAAATGAGTTTAACCTAATCTGATGCAAAGGTTATTTGCATTAGTGAACTAGATGAATCTCAACCATCTATCTCAAATGAGGCGAGATCTAATATCAACTATCAATCACTTTGGATATTAGGTTTCTGGATTTGGTCATAGCTCAAGCTTATAATAGAAAGGCTACACTAGGGGAGAAGACACTACAACATAGATGGGCACAAGGCATTGATAGAGGCATCTCAATGGTGGGTGGAGAAGGAATTTTACTCAAGTGTTATGGGTCCTAGGAAGGTGCAAAGGGCACAACAAGGGGATCTAGATCAACCAAGTCTAGGGCTTGATAAGATGACTCAGATCTAGATTGTTGGATGTATTTTCTTTAGATGGGCCATTTTCCCACTAAGGGAGTTTGTTAAAATTGGCAACTAGGGCCAAATTTCACTTTGGACAACTCATTTGATGTAGATGATTATTGCATTGAATTCCTCTTTTCAAGACGACGAAAATTGCCCTAAGGTTCATTGAATTTGGATAATTAGTAATGGGTTTTTGAATTTATGCTCACATGTGTGAATTGTCAAGGTCAGCCACATGATCATGTAAGCTCATTGTTAATTTTAGGTATGTTCTATGCTGAGAGCAATTTACTTCAATTTTTCATTTTAGATCAATGACAATATTTAGATTAGCCATCACATCAACATGATAGTAAAGTGCAGATAGAACATAAACATAAACATCAGAAGACAAGCCAAGACAAGAGGACACAAGATGTGGCACTAGCCAGGGACAAACCGCAATGTGGGGAAACCCTTGATCAATTCTTCTTATATTCTTCAATAGTTTAGTAGAGAGAGGGATAGTACAAACACATTTAAAGTCAATACTTGACTTGCCAAAATAGAAGATCAGACATCAGAGATCTTCACCATGAAGATGACACAATGCAACAGATGAGTGGCCTAGAGCAGCTCAACCAAATACCCAACACACTGAAGCTTTCCTTCCATAAAACTCTCCTTCCTTTGTTGATTCACGGATCATGACAAGGCTACCCATCTGGCAACTTGTGTATGTTGAAAGGACTGAAGCATATCTTGGCAAACCTGATCTCTGGTTAGGGCACAAGATTAGAGTGCTACAACACCTACAATACACCCCACAATCCACTTATAGACAGTGACTGGCCTTCATACAGTCCTCCAATGAAATGCTGCATTATATGACTGCTTACCTTATGAATGCAGCTACTGAAATGATCTCCAACCGCTGGCTATGGCTCGCGGCCTAGCCCAGCAGTGGACTGCAACTATAGTTTTGCCAAACAATGATCTAAGCAGCCCTTACTTAGCAGCCTCTAGCTCCACCTTATTGCAGGTTCTTCTTCCCTTTAAATCAAGCTCAAGAATCATCACCATCATGCCCAGACAGTCATCAATTAGGCCACGTTGTCACCTACAACACTGTGGCATTATGACAATAGCTTGAGACCTCGTTTGCAATGGCTGGAACCTCCTTCTTGGACTGTGGCTAGGGCAGATAGAAGCCCCATCAAACTGCGGATTAGGGATCCTAGATTGGGCTGTGGATTAAGGGCTCTTGACTGTGTTTTAGACAACGGATAGTTGTGAGATTTTTTCTTCCTCTTGACTATGACTAGGGCTCTTTTAGAGCTTCATTAGACATCGTATAAAGGCTTCCTAAGGAAGCGTATTGAAGCCTCTCCTTGCTGCTAAAAATAGCCTCATTTAGGACAACGTATGATTGCGATTTTATCTCTTTAGGGCAGCGTATAAGATTCTCCGATGACTGTGATTTAGGGCAGCTACTTCAGCTGTGAAGAGACCTCATCCACTGTGGCTAGATCTCCCTCTTTGTACAACGTGTTGGGGTTTCTTTAAGCTGGATATAGGTCTCTTTTCTGCGTATAAATCTCCTCATAAGGCTACGACTAGGGCAAATTATGACACGGATTTAAGGCCTCATAGATCAGCCTCATACAGTCTCTTCTAGACCTGCGTTAAAGCATCTCCTAGCTGCATTCTAGAAGCCTCCTTGATTGCGTGAAAGTCTCTCCTCCATTACTGTGTTAGAGTCTCTATGACTGTGTTAAGGTCTCTCCTCCATGACTGCGTTAAGGGCTAGGGCATCTCCTCTAGGGCGGTGTATAGACCTTCTCTTCTTAGGCCTCTCTTTCCACTAAAACCCAAATGAGTGGAGAGAGGGATCACAAGAGATGAGTGACCAAATGACTTGAAGAACTCTCCTATTTATGGTGCAACATTGAGGTTGAGTGGGGGTAATTTGGTTGCTGGCAGACCTTGACGAATTGTCACATAACACAAATAAATTCATATCTCCATGAATACATGTCGGAATCAGATGATATTTAGATCAATCCTGCACCTCTCGATGAGAGGAATCCAAGAAAAATATCAGCTGCCCTAGTTGCCAATTTTAACACTCATGAAGTCCAAGAGACATGTCACTTCACCCTCAGTGACTTGTATAAATTTGAGAGACCTCAAACCTCATTTAGCATCATTTTATCACACACATTCTTCTCTCTCCTCATGTGATTGGTTTGTACAACTTATTGGGCAACTATTTTCTTTCACACTTGTGCCAATAAGAAGGGCGAATTTCAAGATAGATTACAAAGTCGAATTTCAAGAACTGTTGTAGGTTTTCCCAACATTGATTAGGGCCACATTGACCTCCTTTGACTACGATTTTCATGCCAAAATTTCGGTTTTGGTAGGCTACATTGATTGACACAGGGACCAAGGATTTTTAGGCTAGTTGACTAGGGTTGACCGCAAAGTTGACTGTAGACTTAAAGTGCATAAGTTTACCAAGTTTGACTGCTGTTTTCAAGGCTGTTTTGGGATGAATTTGATCACCTTAGAAGGCCGAGTTTGACTGGGTATGACTGAGTTGCATAGAGGATGATTAGCTGTTGCGTTGATCTACGTTGACTTTCTGGTTAGGGCAAAATTTCACTGTTGTTGATTTCAGATTTAACAGGGTTGTTTTGACTGTGATTTGTCATGTCAATTTTGACTTTTGTACTCTCTCTCTATTGAACTTTTGATATAATAATAATAAGAATTAATCAAAGGGTTTTCCCCATCTTGGGGTTTTTCCCTGGCATTCGCCAAATCTGGTGTCCTCTTGTCTTGGCTTGTCTTTTGCATTTTATTATTCATGTTCTATCCACAACTACTGTCAATGTGATTGCTATTGGAAATCTAAATTGTCATTGGGCTGCTTAGAGGACATTGAAGTAATTGTGCTAAGCTTATAACAAAAATTAACATTGTATCAAAGCCCAGGTGAAGAAAAAGCCCAAGCAAGAGAGAGAAAAGCAATCACTAAGAGAGATCTGTTGGGTAAGGACAAGCCTCAATGGCTTCTTCATCTTACTTCAAGACTGATGATAAGCTCAATGAAAAATCTGACTATCATGCATGGAAGATTTCTTTGGACTTGACTTTGGAAGAGCTTGATGCAATGGACTATGTGCAGGGAAAAATGGTGGAGCCTCCTTTAAATGCAAAGATTGTTGCTAAGACAAAGTATAGAAAAGGTGAGGTCAAAGCTAAGAAAATTATCATTGAGTCCATTCAAAAGTATTTGGTTGCCTATATTTCTGATTTGGGAACATCTAAGGAGATGTAGGATAAGCTGGTTGGGATGTTCAAAGTGAACAATGCAAATCAAATGCTCTTTCTGAAGAACAACTTGAAGGATATCAAGATGGATAAAGGGGAGCCTATCTAATCCTATTTCCTGAGAATAACACAAATCAAGAATGACCTACTATCTATTAAAGAAGTTATTGCTGACAGGGAGCTCACTCTCATTGCACTTGGAGGTCTTTCAAGACCTTGGGATGTATTTGTCACCACTATTCTCAATAATGATAGGATACTTGGTTTTGATGAATTATTGGCTAGATGCACTCAAGAGGAGACTAGGATGATGGAAAGAGACAAGCCCTCAAATGGAAATGAACCTACTTCTTTCTCCGCTCATGCAAAAAGGAAGAATATTGTTGGTCCAAGGAGATAGGGTCAAGGATCTGAGAAGGGATTCAAAGAAGGAAGAAAAGGAAGGTGCTGCAATTGCAACAGGTTCGACCACTTCAAGATGAGTTCTCCAAGGGATGGTGATAACAATAACCACAACAATTTAAAAAACAATGGCAATCAAAGGAACAACATGTTCAACAACAAAGGAAAGAGGAATGCTCCCGCTACTTGAAATGGAAATGGTCAACCTCCCATGAGGACAGGAAATGCCAGGTATGATGAAAGTAATGTTGTAGAAAAACAAGATGAATTTTATCTTATATCTGCTCTATCTACTGCCTCACATCCGGATACATTGGATCATTGGTTGATTGATAGTGGATCCTCAAGGCACTTCACTGGGTACAAGGAGGTCCTCTCAAATTTGGTTGAAATGAAGACTAATTCGAAGATCATACTTGGAGATAATGCCACCTACCCTGTGAAAGGGATAGGTACTGTCACCCTTCACTTGAATCAAGGTCAAATAATTCATCTTTGAGAAGTATTATATGTGCCCGATTTGAAGAAGAACCTGGTGTCTATTTCTGCGATGGAAGATAAAGGCTTCAAGGTAGCATTCATTGATGGAAAGGTACATATTTGGCAAAGAAACCCTAAAGATTTGTTTACTCTTGGATTTAGGGTTGATGGTTTCTATCAAGTTGGAGGAAGTCCTTTGGGATCTTTGGCAAGTGATACTTCTCTTCATTCTGAGCTATTTAACCGAATATTTGCCCACTTACGTTACAAAGCCTTACCTAGGGTAAGGAAGATGGCCACAGGTATGCTCGAGTTCAACATGAATCATGAAGGTGTTTGTCAAGGTTGTGTAGATGTGAAACACATGAAGGGACTATTCACTTCTAGTGAAAGAAACATAACCGATATTCTTCAATTGCTCTGTTTTGACCTGTCTAAAAGGCTAGCATTTAGAGGGAGACAATTGTCCCATACGCTCGAGCAGAATGGCGTTGATGAGAGGAAGAATCAAACAATCATGGAAGCCACCCATGCCATTCTCTATGGTCAAGGCCTACCAAAGTTCTTATGGGGAGAAGCTGCCAACATTGTCGTATATGTTCAAGATAGGAGCCTACATCAGGCCTTAGATTTCAAGGCACCTGAGGAAGTCGTCACTGGTGAGAAACTTGATGTTTCTCATTTTATAATATTTGGGTGTCTCGTGTATTTTCACGTGCCTAAAAAGAAAAGGAATTAGTTGGAAGCTTTTGGGAAGAAAAGAATATTCGTTGACTATAGTGAAAATTCAAAGGCATATAGAATCTATGTGCCTGGTCAAAGAGATGTGGAAGTAAGTCATGATGTCACCTTCGATGAGGACACTACCATTGGGAAAGCCAAAGATTTCCCTATCGCAAGGAAGGATGATGATGCTGCTGCCAAAGAACAGGATGAGCCTCCGATAGATGAGCCTATGTCTGATGTTGAGGGCCCCCATGGATCCTGAAGGAAACATCCATTATGGCTCAAAGATACTCTTGAAGATACTCAAAGATACTCTTGAAAAGAACATTTGCCAGCTTAGGATACAATAATAAAATCATCTTCAAAGCCATTCAAAAGGCCAAATCTGGAAACAATATAAACAAACCAAACAACCCCATAACTACTAATGCCTACCTTCCGTACATTCAAGGTGTCACTGACAAGCTAGCCAAAATTCTTAGAAACAAAGATATCAAAACTTCATTCAAACCCTTGTCAACTATCAAACAAAGAATGAAATCGGTAGAGGACAACTAGGAACAACTACAACAAAAAGGTGTTTATATCATCCACTGCTTTTGTGGAGAACAATATATAGGGGAAACAGGCAGGTCAGTAAGGATTAGGCTCAAAGAGCATAGTGCAGATATTCGTAAAGAAAGAACTCGCTCTTCAGCTTTAGCTGAGCATGTAGGTAAAACAAACCATCATATATGCCTTGAGGATACTAAAGTCATTGCTAATGAAAAACACCATTTCAAGCGGAAAGTTCGTGAGGCTATTGAAATCATAAAACATCCACATAACCTTAATAGGGATGGAGGCTTGGAAATTAGTAAAAATTGGAACTCTCTACTTAACCCCCCATGAATAAGTTATCCCTCCCTTCCTCAAACCCCTTCCTCCCCCCATCTTACCAAGTCTAAGCAGATCCCTCTCTTAACCAAAAGCATCCTATAGAACTATAAGTAATTTGGCCTTTGCACCTTAATATATCTTGACTTATCTTTAAATAAATATAAAACTACTCAAAAAACATCAACAATAATCCTTTAACTCATACTCTGAAGAACTTTGAATCTAGTAAAAAAAAAAATATTATTTATTATAAATTAATTAAATAATGCAATTAGAACTAATCTCACATTTAAATTTTAATTAATAGTTAAATTGACAATATAAAAACTTATTAATATTAATAATAATACAACCTTATTACATAAAGAAGATATCCTACAACCTACGTACATAAAAAATTAAAAAATAAATAAATAAAATAATAATAATTATTATAAAAATCAAACCTAGTCCTTTAGCTTAAACTCTTAAAAACTTTGAATCTAGGGTTAAAAAATATAGTCTTATAAATTAATTAAGTTAATTAAATAAAACAATATAAAACTTAATCTCACTTTTTTTAATTTTATTTAATAGTTAAATTAACAATATTAAAAACTTATTATATTAATAATAATAAAACCTTATTAACATAAAAAACATTATCCTATAACCTATGTACATTAACAAAGGTTAAACTAGGTTAAGAAATTATTAAAAAAAAAAAGCGCATAGAGAGTAATATGTTCAATAAATATAATATGATAATATTACATGAATTAATTAAAATAATATTAAAATAACATTAAATAATCAAATGGTCGGCATACCAGCTTAACAACCCACCTACACCATATTTATCACACACTTTTCTCTTCTCTATAAATCAGTCCTGATGATGAGTCTTGGTCTAGACTCGAAACGTCGACAAATAAAAAGATGAACACTGTGGAATATCCGAATTCAGGTTATCAAAAACCACTCCACAGAAATCTACAAACCAACTCTTGAAGATGCTAAAAGACATATTGCTCCAAGAGGAACATTTTGTGAAAGTAAGAAGTCGAACAAGTATCAAGGTTATTTGGCTGCTATGAGTACTATTGTTCAAGCTGAACCATGCACGTTCGAGGAAGTCGTAAAACACCAAGTTTGGAAAGATACGATGAATGAGGAGTATGAGTCAATCATGAAGAATGATCTTTGGGATGTGGTGCCTAGAGCCAAGGACAAGTTTACGGTCACTTCTAAATAGCTTTACAAAATTAAATATGGAGCTAATGGATGTGCTGAAAAATATAAGGCCAGGTTCGTTGCTCGAGGCTTCTCTCAAAAGGAAGGAGTGGACTATGATGAGATATTTGCACCAGTTTCTCGATATACCACTATTCGATCTATTATTGCTCTCTTCCAATTAAGGATGGAGCCTATATCAAATGGATGTCAAGACTGCTTTCTTGCATGGCTCGCTTAAGGAGGAAGTCTATTTGGAACAATCTTAGGGTTTTGAAGTACAATATCAAAGGACACATGAATGCAGGGTGAAGAAATCCCTATATGGGTTGAAGCAAGCCCCTAGGGATTGGTACGAGACTATTGATAATTTGATAGTCTTCTTATGAAGCTGGGATTTACGAGGAGCTATGCTAATCCAAACCTATACTTCAAGGTTGAAAAGGATATGCCTTTCATTTTGGACCTTATTTGATGATCTCTTTCTAATTGGTGCAGGCCCTCTAATTTATCAATGGAAGAGGGAGTTGACTTCCGTGTTCGAGATAAAGGACCTAGCACTGGTGCATTACTTCCTAGGCCTGGAGGTATGGCAAATGCCAGGCGAGATTTTCCTTTCTCAAGGAAAATACATTGTGAAGCTAGAAGAGAGATGTGGGTTAGTGGATTTCAAGTCTGTGTCTACTCTAATGTAACTCAACTTTAAGAAGCTATGTGGAAGTGCTGCTCGGCCCGAATTGGCAAACCATTCTGAGTATCGACAACTTATGGGGGCCCTGATGTTCTTGGTAAACTCCCGACCATACATATGCTTCGATGTGAATACTTTGATTCATTGTATGGTTGAGCCTCATCAAATCCATTGGATTGTTGCTGAGAAACTGTTGAGATATCGTTGTGGCACAATCAACTATGGGTTGAGATACTCTGCTGAGAATTTGATGCTTCATGGATATTCAAATGTTGTCTGTGTTAGTTTTTGGTAGCATCGAAAGTGCTCTAGTCTTGAAAATTGGTGGAGATGCTAAGGCACGTGAGTGGTTCACCTTCCCCTGTGATACCCCATGATGGTTGACATGTGTGTAGGGTGAGTGGTTCACATTCCCCTACGATTGATGACACGTGTGCAGGGTGAGTGGTTCACCTTCCCCTACGATTGATGATATATGCATAAAATGAGTGGTTCATCGTCTCCTATGGCATATGAACTGGATGAGTGGTTCGTCGTCTCTATGGCATATGAACAGGATGAGTGGTTCTCCTTCTCCTGCAGATGCCCCAACATACATCCTAACCATGTAGTCCAGAACTCATGGGAAGTACCTCTCATCTGGTCAATGAGTTGGGAAAAGTGGATAAGGACCATAGCACTAGATGGACGCATTGTGTACTGCCTTAGTCCCTATGTCTAGGATGCATGGTGTTCAACAACTTGATATGGGATCAAGTCTGATTGGGGTTCTACCCCTGGATTGACTTTGGTCAGTGGAGAGTGGCAAGGTCTTGTGACTCATTCTCGATTGGTTCTTCTTCATTATTACATCAATGTTCAACAGAGTTGAGATGAGATGCAGAGGCGGTACATGATGATGGGATGGCATGATGATGGATGGATTGGTAGGTGGAATTCTCCCTAGTTGAGGGGGAGTGTTAAAATTGGCAACTAGGGCCAAATTACACTTTGGACAACTCATTTGATGGAAATGATTATTGCATTGAATTCCTCTTTTTGAGAGAACCAAAATGGACCTAAAGATCATAAAATATGGATAAGTAAAAATGTGTTTTTGAATTTATGCCTACACGTGCGAATTGTGAAGGTCGGCCACATCATCATGATGTAGGCTCATAAAGACCAAGAGACATGTCACTTCACCGTCAACGACTTGTATAAATATGAGTCATCAAACCTTAGTTGGCATCATCTCATCATACACATTCTTCTCTCTCCTCATCTAATTGGTTCGTACAACTTATTGGGCAGTATTTTCTCTCACATGTGTGGCAAGAATAAGGACAAATTTCAAGATAGATTACAGGGTCGAATTTCTGGAACTGTTGCAGGTTTGACCAATGTTGACCAAGGCCATATTGACCTCCTTTGACTGTGATTATCATGCCAAAATTTTGGTTTTGGAAGGCCACAGTGATTGACATCGGAACCGAGGATTTCTGGGTTAGTTGACCAGGGTTGACCATAGAGTTGGCTGTAGACTTCAAGCGCATAAGTTGACCAAGTTTGACTGTTGTTTTCAAAACTGTTTTGGGCTGATTTTGACCACCTTAGAAGGCCAAGTTTGATTGGGTCTGAGCAAGCTGCATAGAGGATCATTTGTTGTTGCGTTGGCCTACGTTGACTTTCTGGTTAGGGCAGAATTTGACTGTTGTTGAATGCAGAATTAACAAGGCAGTTTTGACTAAGTTTTGGCAAGTCAATTTTGACTTTTGTACTCTCTCTTTCTACTGAACATTTGTTATAATAATAAGAAGAATTGATCAAAGGGTTTTTCCCATCTTGGGGTTTTTCCCTGGTATTCGCCAAATTGGGTGTCCTCTTGTTTTGGCTTGTCTTCCGCATTTTATTATTCATGTTCTATCTACAGTTAATGTCAATGTGATTTATGGTTAATGTGATTACTATTGGAAATCTAAATTGGAAATTGTCATTGCGCTGCTTAAAGGACATTGAAGTAATTGTGCTAAGCATAGAACATACCATTGTTAACTAAAATTAACTGAGCCCAAGTAAGTTTTGATTAATAAAATGAGGAGCTGTTGATTGGGCATAGATTTTTGTGTGTATGTCTATGTGATATTGGTCAATTTAATGTGCTTCCACGATTATATATTTATATTATATATATATATATTAAGAACTCAACTGTGCTTTTATTTAGTAGATGTGAATTTGCTAGAAATTCATTGCTAGGTTCTTGGGTTAAGAAATTAACATTAGTTCATGAAAGGAGTCATAATTAACAAGCTTTATTGATCAATAAGGGCACTGTAACTCCCCTTTAATGATGGGCAGTTTATCGCTTCGTTGGGGTCGAGATGTTCTCATAGAGTTCCTTTTACTTTGATAGGTGTCATATGCATGGATACTCTTGAGGACAAATGGCTATATATGAGGGCAAGAGCTCAGTCGATAATTGGTTTTTGATTGCTTCACATCCCTTTCCATTCTTTTTCATTTTGACATGCGTCTTATGTTTTTTCTTTTCTTATAGCGACATCGACCTTGTGGATTTCCAACCCCTTATTGTCACTAGATGAGGTATATAGGGAACCAATACAAGCAACTGACAATAACCAATTAGAATATGGGACAACAAATGAGGGAAATGATGTTTAGTGTTAATTATGAATAATATTGACACACTATCATAGTTAAGGCCTTCTCTTTGTGCCCCTCCTAGACAGCGAAATAAAGATCGTACAAAAGGTCACACTGTACTAGGAGAAAAAGATAACCACCAAGGTGAAATAAGGAAACAAGTATACAACCCAAGCATCACAGTATATAATCTCATTACAACCCTTGATCCATATCAAAATGCAAGAAACATTAAATGAAAGCACTTGAGTCTTGCATGCAAGAATGGTTAAATTACCTCATTATAGATGATCCCACTTCATTGGATGAATAGGCTAAACAAATGAATACGCTAACTGAAGAATGTGTGAGAAGCATCTGAGGTTGGCTATTTGTGGATCATTGTATAGGCTTCTGGTTGGCAAGCTGCATCATAGGAGAAAAATTTTGCTAAGGTTACCCATATATGTGGATGGGTAACAAAGGCCATTCTTGTGAAAATTTCTGAATCTAAGAAACCATAATTCCTACTGCAGTAAACTGACTTGCATTACCTACTTGTGTTTTTCATTTAACAAGTTATTTTTCAGAAATATTCAGAAAATATTAATGCGAATACACTGCAGCCTACACCAAAATACAGATCAAGTACTGAAAAATAAATGAGACAATCATGCAAAGAACACTTATTTTTGGACTAAACGTCCCTGAGAAGACTGGTGCAACAACTCTGAGGGTTTTCTATTATTAAGCAGAAGTTCTGAATACAAATGCTGGTTTCCCTCCCAACAAACCACTAATAAATAAATACAATGGCGGAAAACTTGAGCAAGTTTTACCTCACTTCACCCGGCAGATTTCGGCTGATTCGACAACAAAACTGGCTGGCCCCGGCTACAACTGGTTGGCCCCGGCTACAACTGCACTGCCCCTTCGCAGTAAATGCGTGGGCCTGTGTGGAGCTCTCTGAGGCTCTGCCTCAGTTCTTCTGCCCACTGCGTCAACTTTCCCGACTTTTTTGGCAGTCCCCGACAGTTTCAACTCTTTGTGTGGAAGGTAGCTCTCTCTCTCTGCGTCAAAGTTGCGTGGGCCCAGACTGGCCTCGTGTTAGCTCTCCTGGCTACTGCGCTGCCTCCACAAGCTTCTCTGCGCTTCTCTGTCAGTATTCTCGAACTATCACTGCCCCTCAACTACAAGATCTCCCAATCGATTTTTCTCTTGAGAACTTCTCACCTGAGAAAATCGATTTCCTTAATCTCTCTTTGTGTCTTCTCCAACTGACCCCAAGCCTCCATTTATACTTTTCTTGTTGAGAAATCAATAACCGAGATTAAGTCTCTAATCAACAACTAAGATTAAATTAGACTTGATCCTCGTCTCTTAGAAGCTTCTCACCCATATTTTCATTAATACCATTAATATTTTAATTTTCCTAAGTTTAGACTTAGGAACCCCGTTAAAAATATTAATTATTTTAAGAATTGCTAGAGCACATCCGATGCTACCCAAAATTCAACACTCCCTCTTAGCGGGGAATGTGCTCTAGCAATTCTTCTGTTGATTTGGGGTTGTGCTCTAGCCACGAAATTTGGTGGAGAGGTTGGGGCACATGAGATCTCCAATACCCAGAAAGGGTTTGGGCAGATGCTAAACAGATAAGGAGACATTAAAATAATTAATATTTTTAATGGAGTCCTTTAGTCTAAACTTAGGGAAATAAAATATTAATGTGTATTAATATGAATTTGTGTTAGAGTGGTCCACAAGACATGGATCGAGCCAGATCTAATCTTAGCCGTTGATTAGGGACTTAATCTCGGCCATTGAGATGTCAATAGGAAAAGTATAAGAGGAGGCTTGTTGGTCGCTTGGAGAGCACACCAGATAATTAGTGATTCTATTCTCTAAAGCGGGGTTTGCTAAGAGAGATAGAATCAGTGACCGGGAGAGCCGCTGAGGGGCATTGATTACAGAGAAACAGAGAAGGCAGAGATTGTGCTGGGAGAGCAGTACAACAGCTAAGGAGGGTGATGCAGAGCCAACAAGGGCTCACGCAGGGCCACGCAGAGGCAGCCAAGTGCTGCGCAAAGCACCAGAGGGGCCAGCGTAGCTGACGCAGAGGCTCCCAGAGCTGACACAGGGCCTCCTGGGGCTGACGCAGGGCGAAGGTGGGACAGAGAGGGGCTGACACAGTCCAGATTGGGTAGATGCTGCGGTTGTAGGAGCAGTTTTGTGCTGAGGAAGGAATTTCCGGGGTTTCAGCTAGGAGATTTCTCTCAAACTGTGAGGTATAGCTGCTAAGGAAATCCTCTGTTGGGTACGCTAGTTTCGGCACCCAAATTGTACTCTGATATTGCTTAATAAGAAAACCCTCAGATAACTGCACTGATTTTCCCGCATTGGGTTTTTTCGGGGACATTGGTCCGAAAATAATGGTGTCATGTGGTGTGTTTGTTCTTGTTTTTTTAGTTGTTGATCTGTAATATGTTGAACATGCACTTGTGTTTATTTTCAGTATTTACTTTATAAATAACTTGTTAAAGAAAAATGAACAAGTAGGTAGGAATAAATCAGGAAAAGTGCATGAAGTGTTTCTAAATTAAGTAAACTTAGAAACTTCAACACTTCCCAGCAAAATTATCACACTGATCCATGACATCGGTCCTTTGTGTTGCTGATGCTCAGCCTGCTGCTCTTCATCCATTGCGCTGCTGCAATCTGTACTGCTACCCATGACACTGCCACTGTCACTGCTACATCTGTATTGCAGCTCCCTCTCAATATGCTGCATCATGCTGCCCATAACACTGCAACTGCTGCACTGTAACTCAGTTGCTGAGAAGTAAGCAACTGAAAAGCCACCCAAAAGATGACATGTTGGTTAGTCTGGATGCCCCTTGATGCCGAAGCTACCTCTCCTACTAATCTGTGTTGACCCTCTGATGCTACAACGTTGGTGTTGTATTTGTTCTGTACCTTTTGCATTGCTGCAACACTCTACCGTGCTGCTTCAAACTTTGGCACTCTAGCTCTGCCACTGTACCGTGCTACTTCAGACTCTGCCACTGTTGCTCCATCATCGCTTGCACCAATTGACTTCCGTCATTCTGCTACTGTCATTAAGGGCTCCCGTAGCCGTATGTGATCCAAGAGTTTGGGCACCTCAAAGATCTTCCCCCCCTGTAGTCTTTTCAACTACATCTCAATATCGCCCCACCTCTTCTCTAGAGGCGCATGAGCACTCATGGCGCAATCATTCAGTCAGACTTCTCTTCTTTTCCCTTCTTTTGAGGGCATTGTGTGGTGAAATGACCCATTTCTCCACATCTAAAGCATCTGATTTGGATATGTCCTTTTTCTTTCTCTTCTGCTACCCTTGCTGTCCCACTGATGCGAGAGCTGCATCCTCCTCTTCCTTTTTCTTGACTCTGATCCCTTTGCTGCTGCTGCTTCCCTTGGTCAACCATCTAATCTCTTCCTGTCAAAGAGCTGCCCACATCTCCTCCCAATTAGGAAGAGAAGCCGTGCTTAAGATTCTTTGGACAAAGGTTTCCCAATCTTTAGTGATTGCGTTCAGGGCAGTCTTGAGCATAAATTCAAGATCTGGTGTAGCCCCTACGGAAGTTAGTTGGTTACGGATCGTCTGCAACCTGAGAAGGAAGGGATCGATTTCGTCTCCCTTCTGCATCTGAAATTGTCTCAGCGGACTCTTAAGAAACATCTTCTGTTGAATGCAAGTTCCCTCGTACAATGTGGTCAAGGCCTCCCACATTTCCCTTGCTGTGTCTTTCTCAGCAATATGTGGTATCACATGATCTTTGACCCCGTCCAAGATCATGCACTTTGCTTTAGACTGAGCCTCCTCGTACTTCTTGACAGGATCAACATCAACCGGAACAACAACCGTCTTCAAGGCATAATTCTTGATGAAATTTTTATGCAAAACTGCCAGGATCCTGGCCTTCTAGATGACGAAGTTGGATGCTCCATCCAACCTGTCCTGATCCCTCAGCCTGTTAACTGCCATCTCTGCTCAAAAGAATGTTGAACTGGTTCTCTTCTCCCTCTTTTGCTGCTGCCCTAGTGAAACTCAGATCTGGATTTCTTTGATGCTAGAAATCCTCTAAGGAACAAGCTCCCTTTGAATTTCGATTTCCTTCACAGAAATCCTTCTGCAAATCACTGCTGAACCACTCCTCTCTAATCTCTCTTTGCCGCCGCTCAACACTGGATCTAGATTTCTTGGCAAGAAATCTTCTGAGGAACTGATTCTCTCTACTTTGCTTCTGCCCACTAGGTACTATTCTGCACCAACAAAATCAATACCCCACCAACAACTCCAGATGAAATTTGCGCTGCACCTCTAACCACGGCAAACGGAAAAAACGAGACTCAACAGTCTCTGTGCTGGCCAAGTAACCACTACGCTACCCTCTACAACAACAACGTTACCCAATCAGGTTGACAGAGGCTCTGCGTGAGCCTCCTTTGGTGACTGCGTCACCTGTCCTCTGCTCTCTAGGCCAGAAACTGCGCTGTCTCTCGAGACAACTGCCTTCAACACATTTCCTCTGTCCTTTCGCTGATGGCTTCATTGCTCCTTGATCTGCAATCCCTTTGATACCATGTGAAAATTTCTGAATCTAACAAAACAGAAATCCTACTGCAGTAAACTAACTTGCATTACCTACTTGTGTTTTTCATTTAACAAGTTATTTTTAGAAATATTCAGAAAATATTAATACAAATACACTACAGCCTACACCAATATATAGATCAAGTACTGAAAAATAAATGAGACAATCATGGAAAGGACACACTTATTTTTGGACTAAACATCCCCGAAAAACCCAATGTAGGAAAACTGATGCAACAACTCAGAGGGTGTTCTATCATCAAGAAGAAGTTCTGAATACAAATGCTGGTTGCCCTCTCGACAAACCAATGATAGAGAAATACAATGGCGGAAAACCTGAGCAAGTTTTACCTCATTTCACCTGGTAGATTCCGGTTGATCCGACAACAAAAATGGTTGGCCCTGGCTACAACTGCGTTGCTCCTTCCCAATAATTGCATGGGCTTGCGTGGAGCTCTCTGAGGCTTTGCATTAGCTCTTCTGCACACTGCGTCAAGGCTGCGTGGGCCCAGGCCCCAGACTGACCCAACATCAACTCTTTTGGCTACTGCGCTATCTTCACAAGCTTCTCTTCGTCTCTCTGTCAGTATCCCCGAACTATCACCGCCCCTCAGCTGCAAAATCTCCCTATCGATTTCCCTCCTGAGAACTTCTCACCTCAAAAAATCGATTTCTTCAATCTCTCTGTGTGTCTTCTCCAACTGACCCAAAGCCTCCATTTATAGTTTTCCTGTTGAGAAATCAACGACCGCGATTAAGTCTCTAATGAACAGCTAAGATTAAATTAGACTGGATCCTCTTCTCCTAGAAGCTTTTCACCCATATTTTCATTAATACCCATTAATATTTTAATTTTCCCAAGTTTAGACTTAGAATCCCCGTTAAAAACGTTATTTATTTTAATAAAATACAATCTGGGTGGAATTTCACCAAATGATTTCTGGGTCTTGGAGATCTCATGTGTTCTAGCCCCTCCACAAAATTTCAGAGCTAGAGCACATCCGATGCTACCCAAAAATCAAGAATTCCTTTTCTAGTTTTCAAATCCAAACAGGCCTTCTGAAGTTCTATATGGAAGAAGATTGATAGTATAGCCATTTCCAAGGCAGAAATAGGTTAGTTTATGTGATCATCGACTAGGTGCAATAATTTCCTTGTTTGAAGATAACTACTTCGTTTTTTCAAAATGGTATAATGTGGAGTAGTACATTTGGTTTAATTCAGTATGTCGTTATTTGTGCTGGCATTGGGGTGATAGGAATCACCTCCCTCTGATAGGGAATGACTTCTGTATAAAACATTTAAGTTTAGAATGCAAGTTTTAATTTAAAGAACATTGTCTCATGCAGATGCTGCGTTACTTGAGGACTATGAGCAAACATGTGCACTAGAGGAAGAGTCTGTAGCTGCCGCACTCTTTGAGCACATGAAAATACAAGAACAGGTTCTTACTAACTTTCACTATATGTTTGGCATAAATGCTGTTCAATTTCTTTTTCTTTACTATTTTTGGTGGTGGTTTAGGTTCATTCCTCTTTTGCCATAGTTTGCTCTAGCTTCTGGGACAGTGCAACTCAAGCCGGCACATGATTTTCTGAATTCTTTATGTTAAGTCTCTCGATAGGTTGCATGTTGATGAACTTGAAATATATTTACAAAATCACATAAGCTTAGAAGGACCTATTTTTCCTCCAGCAGGCCTACCTGTCAACTGTTGAAAGTTGAAACTGTCCTTGTAATCTGCCACAAACTCACAATGGATTTTAGGTTTAACATTCAAAAGGGAACTCACACTTTTACTTCACCTGGTTTCTCTGACTTCAGACTGGTACATGCTAGACACAAGGAGGTATCCCTAAGGAAATATAAGGCTATAATATGCACAAGTAAATCAGAGATCAGCTGTTAGATCTCAAAAGAATTCACTGATACATGCAGGAATAGGCAGTTAACTCCAAAACTTAGTGAATTGGGGTGCACATAAACAGTTAGATGAATCAAAAAAAGGAAGGACTTGTGTAAATTTGCTGCCAAAGAGTTCAAGGTTGTGATGATCAGTTGCTGTTCTGAACTCGAATACACCTAGACACTGGATTTTTGGGAGAACAGTAAACACTTTTCTGAGGTTCTTTAGTGCCTTGGCAGAATTGGGTTATGGAAGAAAGAGAAAGACATTTACAACAGAGCTTCTTCGGCATACTCCGTTGAACAATTAATAGCACACTGAAAAGTACACAGCAAATGCATAACACTGAATTTGATAACCAGAGGGAAAATCTCAACACTACTAGTATCAAAAATATTTCCAACAATGATAATATCTGATATCAACTTGCCAAATTCTTGCAATATCACTTTTCTATACCTACTTTCAACTCCTCAACATGGCCTAGTAGTTTGAAATGGCAGAGAAGAATATGAAAATAGACTCAATAACCACTGGTAGGATCATCGTCCTCCCGTGTTGTATATAAGTGAGCAGAGAGGTTACATTGATTTCTCTCAAAAAATGGATTTAGTGGATTGAAAATAGCATAAGTAACTCCTAGTTGGCGTGCCACCCCGCAAATGACCACCTCTCCAATAACTGCTGCTTCCAGGAATAATGCAACCTCCTTGGGATGTGCAAAGAATATAACTCCTCATAATGGTGCCCTCCTTATGCTAATAAAAAGATTGTAATTCTTGTAATGGATTCACCACTTGTGTGCTAAAATCAGAATGCCACAGT
Source organism: Pinus taeda (assembly GCA_000404065.3). NCBI lineage: Eukaryota > Viridiplantae > Streptophyta > Pinopsida > Pinales > Pinaceae > Pinus > Pinus taeda. The sequence goes on along the minus strand of APFE030835907.1, from coordinate 5,737 downwards.
CCATTCAAGTGCATTCCGCTGCTGTCACTGAAACAGTCCCATAATCAGATTGAAACCGTCTCATAAATGCTGAAACATGCATCGTTCTCCCGTCTCATATAGAAATGAGCAGAGGTTACATTGATGTTTCTCAGAAAAATGGATTGATCGGAATGAAAATAGCATAAGTAACTCCTAGTGGTGCCCCTTCATTGGGAAATGTAGTCCCCAAACTGACCTCTCAATAACTGCTGCTGCCAGGATTACTACACCCTCCTTGGGATGTGTGAAGATATAACTACTTAGGGGTGCCCTCGTTATGCCAAGAAAAAGGGAGTGTAGCTCTTATAATGAAAGTACTTGTTGTGTGCTTGTTACAACAAAATCTAGTACCTTGGTGCAAAGCCTCACTAGGTGATCTTGACAATGAGCAATAATGGGAGCGTCACCACTGTCACTTCAGCTATTACTACCCTTGTTTTAGTGAAGGATGGATATCCAAAAAAGGGGGCTTCCCTCGTAGATATTAGGGATCAAATGGCTAGTGAAACTAAGTCAAGTACCACCTAAGTGTTCTTTTATCAGCGACAGTTTAGTGGATTAAGCAATTAGGGTTTGTGGTGATTTGAGAGGTAATTTCCATATTTGAGTTCAAAGGGTTCTACGGCTTCTCTAGAGGCTTAAATTGACCAGTGAAGGCCCAAAGAAGGTGCCCAAACACAAACAACCAGGAAATGACACTTTGCAGAAGTAAACTAACATGTAAAATAAAAAATTGCAGCAATAGACTAGTTTATAACAGCAGCAAATTTAGCCCCTGAAACTACTATAAAGTGAAAAATGAGCATTAAAAAGAGTAAATAAGAGACTTAGCTACAACAATTTTTTATGGTTAAAATAGTGTATAACAACACTTAACACCCTAGATGTCAACCCTAATTTATGGCTGGAATGTTGAAATTATGTAGCTGTGGTCAGTATTTAAGTCAACAAAGTCAAAGAGAAATAAATATTATTTTCCTGTTCATGTCGGCCCCACTTCATGAAGGGGCTTGACCCTTGGTCAAAACCCACATGGTTTGACTCCTATATATTGACATTTGGACCTCCTCATTTGGCATCTCATTAATTTGGATCTGTCCAAGAGAAGAAGATTTCCTTCACACGTGAGAAGAAGGAAGACACTTTGACCAGTGAAATTTGACCAGATTTTTATCTCTTTGACCAATGTTGACTTTGATTCTTTTATGGGCTGCATTAACCAAATGTTTGACTGGTTTATTGGAGCTAATATTTTGGCATCTGTGAAAATTCTTGAATCTAACACATCAGAAACCCCTACTGCAATTACTGGTTTACAACCTCCTACTTGTTCTTTTCATTAACAAGCTATTTAATTGCATAAACATCGAAGTAAACACTATTGCAGCGTTCACAAATATACAGATCATGCACTGAAGTATACTGAGACAATAACACAAGGGAAACCATTTTTTTTGGACAATTGTCCTCGGAAAAACCCAATTTGGGAACACTGGGGCAGCGTATAGAGGGTTTGTATTATTAAGCAGATTTCGTGAATACAACTAGGGTGCTAGAAATGGATCACCCAATAGAGAATATCCTTTGCAGTAGTACCTCTATCCAGAGATAGATATTCCAGCAAATCAGCAACCGGATGATCAAACTCCACAATGACTCCAACTGTTCCCTATGCTAGACAGTGAAAGCTGCTCCAAGCACTGCTTTGGAACTGCGTCACTCCTCCAGGAGTTGTGTTACCCTCTCTTGACTCAGGATCTGCTCCCAGTCTGCCCCACAAAATCTCCCTAGCGCTGCCTCTTAGGCCGAGTGTTAGCCTCTGTGGCTTCTGCCTCTCACCACGTCAATCCTCTGCGTCCTCTGCGTTAGCTTTATGGCCTCTGTGTCAGCCCTTCTAGGGCCTGCACTATCTCTCTCGACACTATGCTGCCTCTCTGCTATGTATTATTTAGCCTCAGATGAAAATCTCTTGCTAAACTGCCCCTCACTGCAGCGCTGATCACTAACTCGATTTCCTCAGCAAACCTTGCCCCAGAAAATCGAATTTTTTGATCACTTGGTGTATCTCCAACTGACCCTCAAGCCTCCTCTTATACTTTCTTATTGATGAATCAACGACCGAGATTAAGTCCCTAATCAACGACTAAGATTAGAACTGGCTTGATCCTCGTCACTTAAAACCTTCTCACCCATATTTTTATTAATACACATTAATATTTTTATTTTCCTAAGTTTAGACTTAGGAACCCATTAAAAATATTATTTATTTTAATAACTCTTCATTCGGGTGGAATTTCTCCAAACGATTTCTGGGTGTTGGAGATCTCATGTGTGTAAGCCTCTCCACCAATTTTCAAGGCTAGAGCACATCCGATGCTACCCAAAATCAACACTCCCTCTTAGCGAGGAATGTGTTCTAGCAATGCTTCACCATAGAAGCATCACACTGATCCTCCTCAGCGGTCCTTTGTGCTAATGCTTAGCCTACTGCCCTACATCCGCTGCACTGTTGCTTCTTGTATTGCTGCCCATGACACTGCCACTGCCACTGCTACATTTGTACTGCAGCTCCCTCTCAACATGCTGCATCATGTTGCCCATAGCATTGCCACTGCTAACTGCTGCATTGCACCTCAGTTGTTAAGAAGTAAGTAACTGATACCCAAAAACTGACATCTTCGTCAGTATAGATGCCTTGTGATGATGGAGCTACCTCTACCGCTAATCTGTGCTGACCCTCTCCTGCTACTGCGCTGCTGCAACCTCTTCTGTGCCTCTCACACTGTTGCAACCTCCAGTGCTTTGCTATAGACTCCTACACTCTAGCACTGCCTTGCCGCTCCATCACACCTTGCTCCATCCGACACTTATCATCATGCTATTGTCTTTAAGGGCTCCCATAGTTGGATGTGATCCAAGAGTTTGGGGACCTCAAGGATCCTGCCCCTTTTTGTAGTCCTCTCGACTACAACTCCATGTCTTCCCACCTCTTCTCTAGAGGCGCATGAGCACTCATAGCACAATCATCGTCAGTCTCGACATCCTTCTCCGCCTTTGTTGGAGTAGCCTTTGAGTCAGAAGCTTCTCCCTTGCTTTCTTGTTGGGGCACTGAGAGGCATGATGTCCCAGCTCCCCACAGTTGAAGCACTTGACCTTGGAGATGTCTTTCTTCTTCCTCTTTTGTAGCCTTTGCTGTCTCGTTGATGCGAGAGCTGCATCCTCCTCCTCCTTCTTGATTCAAACTCCCTTATCGCTACTCCTCGCCTTGGTTAATATTCTGAGCTCTTCCCGTCGAAGAGCTGCCCACATCTCTTCCCAACTGGGGAGAGTTGCTCTGCCCAAAATGCTTTGGACAAACATCTCCCACTCCTCGGATATTGCATTCAGGGCAGTCCTGACTAAGAACTCTGGATCTAGAGTAGACACCACATATGTAAGCTGGTTGCGAATCCCCTGCAACCTGAGAAGGGATCTATCTCATCTCCTTTCTGCATCTGATATGACTTCAAGTGATTCTCCAATAACATCTTTCACTCCATGGAAGAGCTCTAGTATAAGGTGGTTAAGGTGTCTGTTATGAATATAATTCATAACAATTAAATAAATAAAATAAATATTAAAATAATTAAATTTTATTAATTAGGTTAAATAGTCATTAATTAGGTGAAAAGGTCACCTGCTGAGGTATAAAGCAGGGGCCTCATTGTACATTTAAATCATCTTATACATTATATATATATATTAAAAAATTATTATTATTAAATACCTGTGTGTATATTTACATATTTAGTTTTCAAGCTATCAGTCTTCGTGCTTCAACCTAAGTTTTTATGCTACACTGGTATCAGAGCCATGGCACACGATATAATCATGCGGGTCTTTGAACGTTGTTTGCAACACAATGTGCCATTATGTTCACGTCCTGAATGCGTTGAACAATTTAGTAAAATTCAAGAAGCATTTCATCAATTAGAAAAAGCAATTGCGGAAGTTAAAGAATGTCGAAAGAAATCAATAATAAGGAAGATGATGAAGAAGATCCACATGAAGATGAAAATATTGATCGTGATGAGAATGATAGTCAAAGTTGGTATATGAAAACTAGAGAAGGGGACCACTCAAAATCTGAATGCAATTGGGAATATAAAAAAAGAAGAAGTAGCTTATCTTGTTTCTCATTCGAATTAGAATGAACTTACAGAGTCCCTCGAAATCACATGGACCTCCAATGGAAAAAAGTGGGCTGTCATACAACAACAACAAAATTTTGATTCTAAACTTGTCTCCAACATGCACCATTACACATCTCCACAACCCAAGATCCAATCTGCTGAGCAAAGGAATATCTCCTTCCAGGCGAGGAAAAAAGATTATCAAACCTAGAGCAGTGTTGACGCTAAATCGTCAGGAGGATCGTTGTTTGGCCCTGCTAAATACATACATCAAAATCCTAACAACCTTTATGGAGGAGTTGAGAGTGTTGGAAAAAAACATATTTGAAAGGCTCGTAAAATTTCAGGAGCTGAATAATAATCTCATGGAGATCTCATGTGTTCTAGCCCCTTCACAAAATTTCAGAGCTAGAGCACATCTGATGCTAGCCAAAATCAACATCAGGTGGGACACAATTTTTCCTGCAGCAGTTGCTGAGAAAGGTTAGCATAAAAAATTGGCACAATATGGATACTCAAAGTGTCTCAACTTTATCTACTAGATTAGATGAAGAATTCACATGCCTAGCAAATTCAGCGTCAGCAGATGTTTGGTACATTTATAGTGGGGCTTGAGTTCATATGACTAGAGTATGAAAACATTTCTCGAGCTATCAAGAAGAACAAATGGACTTCGAAATTACTATGGGAAACATAACGAAATGTACTCCAGTAGTGAGAGGCACCATAGTGTTTTAGACGGAAGTAGGGATCAACATCTGAGCCACCAATGTTTTGCATGTGCCAAGATTAGGAATGAATTTGATTTCAGTGTCCTAGTTACAAGACAAGGGATACGATGTATACTTCATGGGAAAGAAAGTATACGTCAAGCATCCAAGCTGGAAGAAGAAAAGGCAAATTGGGATTCGAAGCAACAAGTTGTATAGATTGCAACTTGAGTCACCAATGGCACTGATAGGCAGCAACTCTAATGGTGAGTGTTGACCTCTACTGGTCAACTACCCATGCAATACACCCCCCTATTTTTTGCAAAAGGGGCAGCACCTGATCAGCGTGTCCGTGCCATCCTGCAGTCATCAGCAGCTCGATCAATCTAATTGTAAACCCAGTCTGCATGTATTCTTTGTAAATAATCCTAGTAGATATGAGTCGTGTTTGTAAATTGCCTAGGTGGACCTAACTTTCTTATGATAATCTATGTCTCGGAAGGTTTTTCGTCTCACCGATCCACGGATCGACAGAGTTTTCCTTCAAACCTGACCCCAAAGCCGGGATAGATTTTGTCATTTGAATTTTGGGAGAATCCTCGTGTGTTGATCTGCTAGATTATAGTTGTGTCGCAGAACTGGGTGATTTGTGAGGGTCTATGTTAAAGGGGTTTTTCTCCCTTAAGATGTAAATTGTAAAAGTCATGATGTAATGTGTTCTGAGGGTCGAAAAATGTTTTAAATCCGCTCATGAGTCCTGAGTCCTAGGTCCTAGGTGATGTTTCCAAGGGCTTAGTTCGATGATCCATTTTTAAATGAATTAAGAAATTAAAA